>VMDO01006881.1:0-96014 GCA_007922755.1 Pedetes capensis
TTTTTTGCGGTACTGGGGGTCAAACCCAGGGCCTCACGCTTGCATGCTTTGCAAGTGCTGGACCACTGAGCTGTACCCCCGGTACATTTTTTTACTTCTTTTTTTTTTTTTTTTGAGACAGGGTCTCGCTAAGTTATGCAGACTGCCTCTGGTCTCGAACTTGCGATCTTCCTGCCTCCGCCTCCCGAGCCGCTAGGATTAGGGTTGGACTCTCTTGTTGCCTAACATGGGAGGAAACGAAGGCTCAGAGAGGCCCAGAGCCACAAAGCCAAGGCGTAACTCAAGGAGCCGATGCTTTTTCTTGGCTTACCTAACTCTGGAAATCCAGGCTGCCTGTGGTGGGCTTGAGCAGTTGTGCTCTTTCTAGGAAACAGGCAGATTTCTGTCATCCCCTGGGCCCTGAGCTGCCCCCCGAGAGCCTGCTGCAGTTGGCCTTGGAATTGGCGCTTCTTATGCGTGTCTCCAGCCACTCTTGGGATCAGGCAGGCTGGGAAACCCTGGGCCGCGGTTCCTCACGAGGATGCGAGTGTCACTCTGGAACTGGACACTGCCGATGTTAACCAACTCGGTCATGACCACCATAGAAACAGCTGATTGGACTTGAGCGTTTACAGAGCCCTTGGAGGATGGGCAGAGTCTCCCCCGATGAGGAAACAGGCTCATGGAGGTTAAGTGAGAGGTTAGGGTCACGCACATAGAAAGGGGTCACAGAAACAGAGCTTTTCTGACTTTGAATCACGTGCTTTTTCTCTAGATGGTGCCTGACTTATGATGTTGTTGTTAGGTGCCATCGAGTCAGTATCTGATTCATAGCAACCCTATGGACGACAGGCGAAACACTATTGTCAGTGCTTCTCTGCTATTCATAGGGTTTTCAATGGCGGATTGGGTTTGGGGAGTGGGTTGCCTGGTCCTTCTCCCAGCCTACAGCACCTGGGGTTCGCAGGCGGTCTCCCATCCAAGTACTAACCAGGCCTGACCCTGCTTAGCTTCTGAGATCTGACAGGATCAGATGCCACAGGGCTACATTCCCATATAACCATTCTGTTGTCCAGTTTCAGTACAAAATTCGAGCAAGTCTATGAGCTATCCAGCACTGTTGTGCCCTGGGCCCGACTGCCGGGTAGTGTGTCTGAGCATGTGTAAGGCAGGCTAGGCTATGACTTTCAGTAGGGTAAGTATATTAAATGCGTTTTCAACTGACGATATTTTCAATTTCTGATGGGTTTATCAGGAGGTAACCCCATCATAAGTGGAGGATCGTGATGGAGAGTCTATTACCATGTGCTGTTTAACAGCCTCATTTTATAGGTAAGGAAACTGAGGCCCAGAGAGGCAGAGGAACTTGCCCCAGATCACTTGGACAAAACTGCGATCCACACTCATGCCGTCTGCCATAACACCATCATCTTTTTTTTTTTTTTTTTGTGGTACTGGGGGTTGAACCCAGGGGCCTCGCACCTGCATGCTCTGCAAGTGCTGGACCACTGAGCTGCACCCCCAGCCTATTTTTTTACTTTTTGAGACAGGGTCTCACGAAGTTACGCAGACTGCCTCTGGTCTCAAACTTGTGATCCTCTCATCTCTGCCTCCCAAGCCGCTGGGATTACAGGTGTGCGCCACTGCGCCCGGCGCCCATAACCCCATCTTAAGTCAAGGAGCATCCAGAGTTCCTGTGGGAGGCTCTTGTAGGCACATCTTGCTGAGTGTCAGGTCCCTGGATCCCTCTAAATGATGCGGCTATGGGTTTTGACTCCTCTGTGTTCCCCAACATAGTGTAAGAGCTGGCCCCTAGCCTGTCTGCCCACACGTGTTACCGGAAGGAGGGGAGGTTGAGAGGGGCAGCTGCTGGGCCACTGGGTATGCCAGTGGCACTGGAATCTATCTCATGGCTGCACGTCCCTGGGTCTGAGGAAGAGGGCTGGGTCCTGTCGGTACGTCGTAGAACCCAGGTCCCATGTGGCTCATGCTGGCATGCACTGAGGTGCTGAGCTCATTAGAATCAGTAAAGGCCGAAGTCGTTCAGGCAGCAAGGCTCTGAAAGCTGAAGCGTCCCACCAAGCCCCCCAGCAAGCAGGTGGCAGCTGGTTCTGACCTCCTGCAGCTCAGCGTCAGCTGCAAAACCGGGTTGTCCTGGGGGCTGGAGCTGGTGCGACGTGGTTAGGGCCGAGCTCACTTGAGTCGAAGGGAGGCGGGAGAAGGGTTTCCGCGGGGCTCCTCTGCCTGGCCCCTCACTGTGGGGCCACGTGAACGCTTCGGCCGCCCTTCTTGGACCTCTGTCTGCCCTGCTCTTACCAGAATGTGACAAGTCAGTCTCCCAGGACTCGGCTGGTTTACAGCTGCTGTCCTGTGCTGCCAGGCCGACCCAGGACGGGTCGGATGAGACCCTAGGGTCGGGGGTGGAGAGAACTAGGGCTTCTGAGGTGCTTGGACCTGGCTCCATCCGGCTGCTCCCACCCATTGCTGTGTGTCCTTGGCTGCTCGTGTTACCTCCCTGGGTCTGTTTTCCAGACACAAACAGGGTTGCGGGCAGAGTTGAGGCGTTCTCACGGCCCCTGGCTCGTGCCGGGTCCTAATCCGTGTCAAATCCTCTCCTCTCCTCCTCCTTTCTGAAGCTTCCCGGCAGACTTGACCTCCTCAAGCAGAGGCTGCAAAGTGGGGGCGCTGGGGTTGCATTTTGCCCAAATGCAATCATTGGACCCTCCTATTAGCTAAGGAGGGGCTGGGATTTAGCTCAGTTGGTAGAGCGCTGTGCTGCAGTCTCTGAGGTCCCGAGTTCAATTCCCAGCACTGCAAAAATGGGAGAAGGGGCTGGCAATCCACTCCCAAGGCAATCCTGAAACAGTCAGCCATTGAAAACCCTCTGAGGGTCGCTATGAGTCGGATACCGACTCAATGGCACCTAACAACAACCACAACATTAGCTAAGGAAATTGTAAGTAAATGCCAGCATTTTCTAGTGAGACTGTTTCACATAAAAGTTTAGATTTCTGATACTTCTGGAAAAGTACACCTTGATGCCCATATGGCAGGCCACAGCTTTGGTTGAGGAGGGGCCGCCTTTGTAGACAGGGCTCATGCTTTCCGGCCCCCCACTGCATCCTGCTGCCTCACCCCTGCTTGCGCCTCCCGTTATGAGACCTGTACACCAGTCCCTGGAGAAGGACATCATGTTTGTAAGAGTGGCGGGTCAATAAAAAAAGCGAAACCCTCAACTAAATGGATTGACACAGTGTCTGCAACAATGGGCTTAACATAAAAAAGATCATGTGCAGGCACAGTATTGGGAAGTATTTCGTCCTATTGTACACAGAGTCACTGTGAGTTGTACCCAGCTTGATGGCATCTAACAACAGCAACAACAACAATAATTCCAGCTCCAAATAGGAAATTTACCTGAGATACCTCCCCACCCCCGCCACCATGTTACTAGGGATGGAACCACAGGCCTCTTGCATGCCAGGAAAGCACTCCCCCACTGAACCATACCCCCAGGCCAAAATCTTCTGTAAGAGACACTCCATAAAGACTCCTGCAGAGAGCCAGGGTCTGGACATCCCCAGAGGAGCCTAGTGTGAGTAGGGCTATGCCTGCCAGTGGGTGAGCCGCCTGGCAAAAAAGCAACTGTCGAAGCATCGGGTGACTGTCACCATTTGATGGCGGGGACCGGGGTTACATTTTGGTGCCTGTACAGCCTCAGCCTGCAGCCGTAGCCCTGTGGCATCTGATCTCGTCAGATCTCGGAAGCTAAGCAGGGTAGGTTCTGGTTAGTACTTGGATGGGAGACTGCCTGGGAACACCAGGTGCTGTAGGCTTGAGAGAAGGACCTGGCAACCCACTCCCAAAAATCAATTCGCCATTGAAAACCCTATGAATAGCAGAGAAGCACAGACAATAGTGTTTCGCCTGTTGTACATAGGGTCGCTATGAGTTGGATACCAACCTGACGGCACCTAACAACAACAACTTTGAGCTCAATGCTTAAAGATTCCATCAAGGCCACCCTGTGTGGGAAAGACAGAATGAAAAAAGTGTGGTCCAGAGCTGGCTTCTAATTTTCCAAAATGCAGGTGTGGTCTTACTGTGTGTCTTTTGGCGTCTGATTAGACTGTAAGACCTGGTTTTTGCTAGCAGATGTTAAATGAAAGAGTCCTCTTGGCTTCTCATAAGGTATGGAGGGTCTCATGCCTACAGCGGACGACAGGACCCAGCAGGGCGGGCTCCCTGGGGAAGGAGCCCTCTTTTGTGAGATGGGAGGGCTGCGTTGTTAAGTCAGTGGCACCCCCATGAGCTGGCTGCTCTTTCTTGCTCCCCACTGCATCCCTAGAGCCTAGGACTGTGCCAGGCACACTAAAGACTCTTAAAAAGAATGTCACATAGTAAATGAGCAGAGTCCCCCTGTTGGTTTGCAGTCTCAGCTCTGCTGCTCACAGGTTCTGCTGTGCTAGCAACGTAGAACAGTGCCTTCCGCCTGGGGACAGTGGCGATTCAGTGCCTCGAGGCAGGGGAGTCATCCGGCGTCTCGCCCCGCCACGGCCAGCGCTCTGCACGTGGGGCTGGGATTATGGCGGGGTTTCCCAGGCCTTTCTGTGTTTGGACTTTGATCCACGCTCTCACATGGGAGTCTGGCCCTGTGGGTGGCAGGGTCCCCACTGTCCTCTTAGAATCTTTCTCTGAGTACTGAGGTAGGCCCAGGCGAGAGGGCCTGTGGGTCTGGCTGAAGGAGGGGACCTCTGAGGGTAGGCGCCATCTAGAAGCACCTGTGTGAACAGACGTGTATGTGGGTACACGTGGGTGTGTGTGCGTGTGAGGCTGTGTGCCTGTGCTTGCAGACGTGGCCATCAGTGCCACAGCTGGTGTCACCCTCCAGGCGCCCTAGCCTGGGGACGTGGGGCCTGTGCTTATACTGGTTTGCCAAGGGTTGCTGTTGCCTTGCTAGAAAGCGCTCGGAAGTTAAAACACAGTACACACGTGCCCTGGCCTAGCTGTCCCACCCCTTGGGGTGGCCCCAAAGTCTCCTCCTGACTGTGGTAGAAGCAGCCACGTGAGTGACAGCCACAGTCCCATTGCAGTGTGCGCTGGCTTTCAGAAGTCCCTCTACACTGCCAGGACTCTCGGGTGGGGGTGGAGAGGCAGGGGACCTAGTCGGACCTGCCCGAGTGTCTTCCAGGGGCCAGGCACCTGTGTGACAGTTTCCCAACAGCTTTCCTTCACTTGATCTCCACAGCAGCCCTGTGGGGAAGGAGAGGCCCATTTCACAGATGGGAATGTTAAGGTCCACAGAGTCACAGTGCCCCCTCAGGCTGAGGACAGATTAGTGGAGAAAAAGCAGGTCCCGTCTGGAGATGGTGACGTGGTGACCAGGGCCTGTGCCTCTTCATGGTAAGCACCTTCTGTGGGATGCTGTGGAGAGAGAGAGGCCTGGGCAGGCACTCGGGGCCTCACAGAGCTGTCACTGTACTCCATCTGCGCTGTTTACTCCTCCGTCCAGGCAGATCCCGCCCCCTCTGTGGCTTCCTCTACTGGGAGGTGGAAGGATTAGGCACCCACCTCTGGGGGCACTGTGAAAATTCCATCAGAAGCCGGGCATGGTGGCGCATGCCTGTAATCCCAGCTACTGGGGAGGCGGAGGCAGGAGGATCGCAAGTTCGAGACCAGTGGTAGTCTGCATAACTTAGCGAGACCCTGTCTCAAAAACTGAAAAAATGGGCCAGGGGTGCAGCTCAGTGGTCCAGCACTTGCAGAGCATGCAAGCACGAGGTCCTGGGTTCAACCCCCAGTACCGCAAAAAAAAAGAAAAAAAAAAAAAAGAAAAAAAAGGAAAAGAAAATTCCATCAGCAGTTCAAGGAATGGGGCATAAGCACCTGGCACTTTGGAAGCACTAGGTAATTGATTCTCTGCTGTTAGTCTACAGAGAATTTGTCTCCAAAGCAACTTGAGGAAAATAACAAAAGATCCCCGTGCCTCGTTCCCACCTCGGAAATGCTGGGATCACAATTGCTCCTCCCCCCATTTTAGACGCAAAACTACCAAGGGGCCACCTGGCCTCGGGGACTCGATTTCCCAGAGCATCAGGACACAGTGCGTCAGGTGGGGGCGGTGACGCGTTTCCAGGAAGGCAGCAGGGGAAAGGAGAGGAAGCGTGTCCACCTGTCCACCTGCCTCCCGTGCCTGGTGCAGATCCGAGAACGCTGCCCCCTCCGTACTTCCGCGCCCCACGCCCCTCCATGGGCGGCTCGGCTGTGCCAAAAATTCCCCACCGTTCGCTTCTGCTGAGATGGGCTCCCGCCCAGCCAGCCCTCCGGTGACACGCGTGCCCATTCCCCTACTGAGTGCCAACCATGTGCACTGCACTGTGCAGAGCCTAGGGTACCACGCTGACCACCACGGACGCAGTACCCGCCCTCAAGGGGCTCGCGATTCTGCGTGGAATACGAACAGGTACACGATCAAGAGTTTCCTGAGTGAGACTATCCAGAGATTGATCGGATCCAGCTTTGTGCAGGATTGGAGAGCGTTCCCCCCCAACCCTCCTCTAGGATGAGCAGATTTGGGTCAATGCCAGGCCAAGGAACCCCAGGCCCATCCAGGAACGAACAGTTGGCATGTGGGAACCTGAGTGCAGGGTGCTCCTGGGAGGCAGGATGTCGCCAGGTGTGTGTGTGTGGGGGGGGGTCCCAGCCAGACGGGGCTCCCTGGGGAGAGGGGAGCCTGTGGAGCTGAGCCTCTGAGACAGGGCAGTCAGGGCAGCCCGCAGCTGCTGGCTCCTGCCCCGTCCCTGTCTCTCTGCCAAGGCATCTCTTTGATTCACATTTTCCACATCAAGTGGTGTTTTGAAAATGTTGACCTTCAGTTCATCAAGTGACCCTTATTAGATTGGAAGTCACGGTGATCCAATTAGAAGAAGACAATGGGCGGGTGACTCAGCCCGTGGCCTCTTGGCCGGAGGGAACCTGAAACACTTGAGCCTGAGGACATGCGCCTTGGTGATGCCTGTGTAGGGGGTGGGGTGGGGTGGGGTGGGGTGGGGTAGATAGCAGCAGTGTGTCATTCCCGGCTGGAGAAGCGGTGACAACCCGAGGCTAGGGCAGGTGGTCGTGAACCTGACTCAAGGAGCAAAGAGCCCCTTTGGAAAATTGAGGTCTGTTGACACAGGTCAGAGGGGAGTCAAGGCCACCGATGCAGTGGGGCTTGACCGGAAGAGAAGCAAATGGCCCAACAAGCACGGGTAGGGAGGGACTCGGGGCTGCCTGGATCACCTGAGAGGTGAGTGGGAGTGCGGTCAGTAGAGGGGGAGTGATGGCGTTCCAGTGGAGGGCTCTGTACCCAGTGAGAAACTGGGAGGAGAGGGCGGCAGTGAGGGATACAGCAGGCACGTGCTGCATCAGGCAATGGGGAGCCACAGCAGGTTCTTGAGCAGAAGTAGTGCTGAGGAAAATGAGAAGGATCAAATAAATGGGAAAACTCCTTAGGGCAAGGAGGAAGGGGAACTGAAAGCCCGTTGACATGTGTCATTACTTCCCCAAACATGGTGGAGGACGTATTCTCCCCTCTGGGATGACTGTTCCTCATTCAGACCCTCACAGGAGATAAGACAGATGGTGGAGGCCCACCCGAGGCTGAACCTAGCTTGCCTCCTTGGCCCCTGCCTCAGTGGCCTCACTGATCACAGGGAAAGCAATGTATATGGGGCCATATGGAGCATGGTTGTTGTTAGGTGCCGTTGAGTCGGTATCTGACTCATAGCGACCCTACGTGCAACAGGCAAAACACTATTGTCAGTGCTTCTCTGCTTTTCATAGGGTTTTCAATGGCAGATTGATTTTTAGGAGTGGGTTGCCAGGTCCATCTCTTGAGGCTACAGCCTCCCAGGCAGTCTCCCATCCAAGGACTAACCAGGCACAACCCTGCTTAGCTTCGGAGATCTTACGGGATCGGATGCCACAGGGCTACAGCTGCAGGCTCAGTAGGATGGCTGAAACACGTTGCAGGTGCACAGGCAGCCCTGTGTGGAGGGAGCACAGGGGTGGAGACGACCCCTAGCAGGAAAGCCACAGCTGGGACTTGTGAAAAACTCTTCAGAAAAATAGAGTGGGGGTCCCTAAGGGCCCTCCCCGCTAGACCTTAGGGACATCTATGAAACAGGGCTAATGAAGGTACCCGTTTCATGCAGCTGTTGTGGAGATTCGATGGGCCCGTACTTGGCAGGTGCTTGACTTTTCGTCTTGGCTGAGGTCAGTTCTCAGTTAGCATCCAGAAGAGTCCCCGTCCTTACCTCATAGAAGGGCACACCTATAATCCCAGCGACTCGGGAGGCGGAAGCAGGAGGATCGCAAGTTTGAGACCAGAGGCAGTCTGCGTAACTTAACGAGACCCTGTCTCAAAAAGTAAAAAAAAAACCTGGGCTGGGGTGCAGCTCAGTGGCCCAGCCCTTGCAGAGCATGCAAGCGCAAGGCCCTGGGTTCAAACCCCAGTACCAAAAAAAAAAAAAAAAAAAAAAAGAAGGGCGAGCACTTCTGCCCCAGCAGATCCCAGGAGGTGCCTCACGTGGAGTCACTTCCTTCAGAGACACTTGGGGGCAGGACTGCTTCCCTGGGGTCTGACCTCTACACGCAGTAGGGAATAGTCACAGTGCTGGCCACACCCCTTCCTATGGGTCCTTGGGCCCTTCCTTCACCCTCTAAGACTCAGTTTCCTCGTCTGCAACAATATGCTTATAGTGATGCCTCTTGTCCCAAGCATTGTTGTGGTTGCTAGATGCCATCGCGTCGGTATCCGACTCATAGCAACCCTACGTACAACAGGCAAAACACTATCATCAATGCTTCTCTGCTGTTCATAGGGTTTTCAATGGTAGATTGATTATTGGGAGCGGGTTGCAGGGTCCGTCTCCCAAGCCTACAGCACCTGGTATTCCCAGGCAGTCTCCCATTCAAGTACTAACCAGGCCCGACCCTGCTTAGCTTCCGAGATCTGATCAGATCTCGGGATCGGATCGGATCGGATCCGGATACCGATCGGATAGGGATCCGGATAGGGATCGGATACCACAGGGCTATGGCTGCAGGCATCCCAAGCATTATGTGAGGTCAAAACAAGTTTGTGTGCATGAATTGCCAGGGAGGGTTCCGCTCCCGGCCGTGTTGCCCACCGCCAGGACCCCTGTGCCCTGGAACCCAGCGTAGCCCTCCTTGCCCACGGTCTGTTTCCTCGTCACAGTTCCTGGGTGGGAGGAGTAGAATCTGAGCCTCTGGAGTGCCCTCTGCTTTACCATCCTGCTCGCTCCCCCTCGGCTGTTGGGCCATTCATTCATTCACTCACTGATTCATCTGGAGACATTCATGGTGGTCGTTGTACCATGCACTGCCCAGCAATGAATGACAGGGATGTCCCCCCTGCCCTCACAAAGTCCAAGGTTGCAGCAATTAAGCACCCAGGTACGTTTATGCTTTGTGAGGGCTCTGAAGGAAAGACACAGGTCTCTGAGACTTGGATCCCCAGGGTGGGAAGGAAATCCTCCCTCAGTGATCCCCAAGTGGCCATCTGAGAAATGCATGGGGTTCATGGAGTCACTGAGAGGGAGGGAGGCAAGCCGAGGTGGAGGAGACAACATATGCAAAGGCCCTGGGGTGAGTTGTCACTGGTCACTGGTTGGCAGTGGGGAGCAGCTGCGGGACAGAGGGAGCCCATGCCAGAAGGGTCTCCCCTCCTGGCTGTGAGGGCCTCCCAGGGCACAGCTGGGATTTTGTCCTTTTTCCTAAGAAGGCTTTGGCCCCTGAGGCATCGTAGGCAGATTTTCATGTAAGGTTCATCCTAGACCAGAAGGACCGAAGAGCCTCGTGCAGGGCATCTGCCGTCACCCCCACCACAGACCTTGGTCTCTGGCCAGAGGAGCCGCTTGTGAACAGCACCCAGGCCGACCAGAGTCGAGGAAGTAGCAGGTCATAGAAGAGAATCACAGATGCTGGGACTGTGTGTCCCAGGGGCTCGGGGCAGGGCAGGGCAAAAGCACCCGTGCCACACGTCCTGGGGTCACGCTGCCCATGCGGGCCCTGCCCTGTCCCCAGAGGTCCAAGTTCATCTCCCTGACCTTCCCAGCACCGTGCGGGTGGGGACAGCGGGTGTGGGGGGCCGCAGTGTCTGTGGTCTAAAGATAGCAGAGTTGGGACCTTGCCCAAGGTCCCAAGGTTCCTGTGAGCCAGGTGTTTGGGGCCAAAGTCCTGGCTTGCCTGCAGTGCGGGTCCACGGGAGAGCACCTTGGGGTGTCTGGAGCACTCTAGGGCCATGAGCCACCAGGCTGTGTGCGGCTCCAAGGCTGTCCTGGGGAGCCCTGGAGGTGTGATTCAGAGGTTCCCTTGCTCCTTGTTGTTGTTGTTAGGTGCCGTAGAGTCAGTACCCGACTCAGAGAGACCCTGTGTACCACAGGTGAAACACTTATTGTCAGTGCTTCTCTGCTGTCCATAGGGTTTTCAATGTTGTTGTTGTTGTTGTTGTTGTTAGGTGCCCTGGAGTCGGTATTCCGACTCATAGCGACCCTCTGTACAACAGGGGAAACACTATTGTCAGTGCTTGTCTGCTGTTCATAGGGTTTTCAATGGCAGATTGATTTTTGGGAGGGGGTTGCCAGGTCCTTCTCCCAAGGGTTTTCAATGGCGGATTGATTTTGGGGAGTGGGTTGCGAGGTCCTTCTCCCTGCTCCTTCTTAGGCCACACAATCCAGACTTGCCCTCAAAGCTTCCTGGGATTCCCACGGCTGAGTGAGCAGTTGTTATTGTTGTTGTTAGGTGCCGTCGAGTCGGTATCCGACTCATAGCGACCCTCATAGGGTTTTCAATGGCAGCGGTTTCGGGATTGCCTTGGGAGTGGATTGCCAGGTCCTTCTCCCATTTTTGCGGTGCTGGGAATTGAACTCGGGACCTCAGAGACTGCAGCGCAGCGCTCTACCAACTGAGCTAAATCCCAGCCCCGAGTGAGCAGTGGACATCCCTATTTCGAGGGCTTTGCTCCCCAAAATGGCCCTTTGTCTCCCCCCACCCTGCCCATCCCCCTGGGCCATGGGTTGGGGCAGGGCCGTTCCCTGTAAATACCAGTCCACTTACTTGCGCATTTTTCCTCTATGATTTTCCTGTTTTGATGAGACACTGCCCTTGGCTGGGCGGATTCCCAAGGGGACGCAGGCCCCGGCCCCAGCCAGCCAGTCATTCAGGACTCTGCTCTCAGGCCCCACACCCAGCACGGCCAGGGCCTAACCTCCCGCGCTGTGTGAATGGGGCGCCCTCCCCCCACCCCCACGGTTCCCATGGCCACCTCCTTATCACCCTTCCCAGCTGCCTGCAAAACGCCGCATTCCAGTGCACAACGAGCCTGCAGCCCTTTCTGTTTCCCTCCAGACCGGGCCAGCGGGGTTTACTAGAGTTCATGGTCAGCTAGCGGGCCCAGGGCATGGGAACTCGACGTGCAGGCGGCCGGAAGGGAAAGGCCAGGCCAGGAGGGTGCCCGTGTGGGGCGTTAGCCCCCCATCTGTTCCTTCACATAGGCGTTCATTTGGCAAGTGCGCAGAGCACCTGCTGCCTGCCAGGCACGGTTCTAGGCACTGGGCATGGAGGTGGATGTTACACTGTCACAGAGATGACACCGCCCTCCGCCCACCCAGGGAGGGCGGCTGCTTCCATTGGCTGCACATTGCAGGTTAAACCCGCGGTTTGGAGCCTAGATGCAGGTAGGCAGTGCTGCTGGGCACCTCTCTGCCGCCCCTGGGGATCACTTTGAAAGCCCCTCTTCTTTAGGGCCCCAAAGCCCCTTCACACCTCCTGGAGCTGAGAAGGGCTGGACTTCAGCCCTCCACTAGGCCCCGGGCAGGTTCCCTCAGGCAGTGGTTTTACCAAGATGACAGGTTGGCTAATTTATTCTTAGGTGCCATGGAGTCAGTATCTGACTCATAGCGACCCTCTGTACAACAGGTGAAACACTATTGTCAGTGCTTCTCTGCTATTCGTAGGATTTTCAATGGCAGATTGATTTTTGGGAGGGGATTGCCAGGTCCTTCTCCCAAGCCTACAGTATCTGGTGTTCCCAGGAGGTCTCCCATCCAAGTACTAACCATGCCCCTGCTTAGCTTCCAAGATCTGACAGGATCCGATGCCGTAGGGCTACAGGCAGGCAGGGTGGCTAACAGTCAGTGGCTTTGGGATCTGGAAGGCAGGTTTCTCTGACTCCAGACACTGAAGCCAGTGTGTCGGGGTCCTGGGCTATCTTGTGTCTGGCTCTCTGGCTGTTTTCCATCTTGTTGCATTTCTTGGCCCTCTGCTGTGTTGCGCCCACAAGCGTTTTCTTAATTACTTCGCTCTGCCAGAGGTGCTTTTGTTGAAAGTGTTTGTCCTGAGTTCTTACAGGCTTTTTAATCTCACCTTTGACGCACATGGAACCACCTGCCCTCCTCCGTGCTTGGTCACTACTGATTCATGCCTTTGACAAACAGCGTTTATTCAGTGGCCGGCCCTGTGCCAGGGACGGAGGTGCACAATCCGTGTCCCCAGCCTCAGGTAGCACAGGTGTGAGGCGGTGGACTCCATGCCCTGAGGGGGAGCCACAGAGTGGGGGGGGGGGTGCAGGAGTTGGCAACCACTAAAGGACTGATGGTGATAATAATGCCAGTAGCCAACAGCGGGGGCTGGGGTGTGGCTCAGCAGCAGAGCTCAGGCTTAGCATGTGCAAGGCCCTGGACCATCCCTAGAGACCCCCCCAAAAAAAGCCCACAGTGGAATAGCACCCGCAGCCTGCCTGCCCAGTTCTGCCCCACACATCGGTTGACTCATTTAATTCACACCACTTGTTATGACAAACCTTTTACACATAGGGAAACTGAGGCATCAAGCAGTTAAGTAACTTGCCCAGCTTGAATCTGCGCCTGTGGCAGCGCTGGGGTGCAAACCCAGGTGTCCTAGCTCCTGAGTCTGTGCCCGTAGGCACCGCGTCCTATTGTATGAATGTGCGCGCACACGAGAAGAAGGGGCGAGAACGGCCTTCGCAAATCTCCAAACCGGGAAAGAAACAAGCTGCCCAGAGGCGTGTGTGGCGGAATCCAGGCCAGCAGGCGCCTGGGAGGAGGCTGTTTCTGGGCTACTGCCGAGCAAGGGTCCTGGGGTCAGTGCAAGGAAAAAGACTGGTCCTTCTGGAGCCAGAGCTCCACAGTGGAGCTCCTAAGTTATGATGTATGGAGAAGGCCAGGGCAGGAGCCACACCCATGCTGGAAGCACTGCCCGAGGGTCTGGGCTGCTGCTCTGTGGAGGAGGACCGGCCCGGCTGGGCTGGACGGAGGCTGGGCCAAGTCTGTGCTGGAGCCCAGCTCTCCCACTGACCGCTGAGGTCACTCTGGGTGAAACCCATCTGGGCACTTGGCACTCTGCTTTAAGTCCAGCGTGGAGAACAGGCCAGAACCCTTGCCCCAGCCATGGGCCCTGGGTGATCTGTCCTCCGTCCACCTCGATGACCTCATCTTATCTCGGTCCCCTCCCTGCCCTCTGGCCACGGTGGGCACAGCTGCCCTCACACTGGTTGGCTTCACGGCTACCTCAGAGCCTTGCTGGGCACTGGCTGTTCCCTGGGCCGAGAATGCTTTTCCCAAGCCCAGGGCAGTGGCATACGCCTGTAATCCCAGCGGCTCAGGAGGCGGAGGCAGGAGGATCGCAAGTTCGAGACCAGAGGCAGTCTGTGTAATTTAGCGAGACCCTGTCTCAAAAAGTAAAGAAAATGGGCTGGGGTGCAGCTCAGTGGTCCAGCACTTGCAGGGCATGCAAGTGTGAGGCCCTAGGTTCAACCCTCAGTACCAAAAAAAAAAAAAAATGCTTTTCCCAGGGGTGCCTTTGGCTCAAATTAGCACATTCCTCTTTTTGGGTCTTCTCTGTGTAGGAGGGCCTGCCCTGGCCTCACGGGCCTGTGGTGGCCTCTGCCACACTCTGTCATATCACCCTGTGGTCTCCGTCAGAGCTCTTGTCACTCTTCACAGCCATCTCACCAACTTTTGCTGGTGACTGTGTCCTCTCCCTGGGAAAGCCTGTCCTCGAAGGCCTCCGCCTGGCTTGTCTACTCTGGCCCAGCACTGTCCGTGGGCCTGGTTCCTGGGGCGCACTCAGTATCAATTGCCTAAATGAATGCTCCTCAGTTTCCATGTCTACAAAATGGGAAGCATCAGGCCAGTCTAAAAGATGATGCTGCGGGGCGCGGTGGCGCATACCTGTAATCCCAGCGGCTCGGGAGGCGGAGGCTGGAGGATCGCAAGTTTGAGACCAGAGGTGGTCTGCGTAACTTAGCGAGACCCTGTCTCAAAAAGTAAAAAAGAAAGAAAGAAAGAAAAGGGGCTGGGGGTGCAGCTCAGGGATCCAGCACTTGCAAAGCATGCAAGAGCAAGGCCCTGGGTTCAACCCCCAGTACCCCCCAAAAAAGAAGATGATGCTGTGCTTTGAATATTGCTTGACCCCCACTGAAGTTCACATTGAAGCTTCATTTCTCAAGGTGGCCGTGTGGAGAGGCGGGGCCTGGGGGAGGCGCTTGGGAATTATGGGTGGAGACAATGCGTCCGCGCTCTGCTCCTGGGAGAGATTTCACTATCACGGGAGCTCGGCCTCCTTTTCTGTCTCTGGCATGCGTACTTGCCCTTACACTTTCTGCCACTAGCAGAAGCCTCGCAAAGCCCTCTCCCAGTGTGACAGATGGCCTATTCTTGGACTTCCTGGTTTATAGAATCATGAGCCAAAATAAACCTCTTTTTCCTTAGGAAGGATCCACTGCCAGGTGTTCTGTTATAGCAGCTGAAAATGGGCTGAGTTGGTGCAAGGATTAAAGGTGTGTATTTGAGTCAGGGCACCTAATACAGTGCCTGATACATAGTCGGTACTTTGTTGTTGTGGTGGTTGTTGGGTGGCGCTGTGGAGTTGGGTCTGACTCATAGCCACCCTATGTACAACAGAATGGAAGAGGCACCGTATCTGACATTGCTTCTCTGCTATCCATAGGGTTTTCAATGGCTGATTGTTTTTGAGAGCGAGTTACCAGATCCTTCTCCCATTTTTGTGGTGCTGTGGATGGAACCCAGGGCCCACATCATGCAGAACACACACTCTACCAACTGAGCTTACCACTAGCCCCCAGTAGGTACTTATTGTTGTTAGGTGCCATTAAGTCAGTATCTGACTCATGGCGACTGTGTACAACAGGTGAAACACTGTTGGTCAGTGCTTCTCTGCTATTCATAGGGTTTTCAATGGATGATTGTTTTTTGGCAGTGGGTTGCCGGGTCCTTCTCCTAAGCCTACAGCACCTGGGATTCCCAGGCGGTCTCCCACCCAAGTACTAACCAGGCCTGACCCTGCTTAGCTTCAGAGATCTGATGAGATCGGACACTGTAGTGGTACAGCTGCAGGCAGTAGGTGCTTAGGAATTGGTAAATACTGCAAGTTTTGAGGCCCCGTGGTGAGGCACTGGCTGAGTTTAGATGCAGAATATATAGCATAGCTGTGTTTTCTGACACTGCCAGGCCAGCCTGGTGCTCACGAGCTCTAAAACTGCAAAGTGGTGGGTAACACAGAATAAAGCGAAGAAAGGAAGAAAAGAAAAGAGAAAAGACATGAATGGTCCTGAGATGTGGTGGACTATAAATCAGTAGAAACAGATGTAGTTTGCCTCAAGCCCTCTTTTTGCCCACTGACAAGTTTGTAAGTTCCTTCGAAGAACTTTTATTTTAAAAAAAGATAAGTGTTCCAATGAATAAATGTAGAAAGAATTGGAGAGCCACCATTAGAATACCATAGTAATAATTGCTTCGATTAAAATCCACAGACAGGTGATAAAATTATTGTTGTTAGGTGCCGGTCAAGTCAGTGTCCGACTCATAGTGACCCTAAGTACAATAGGTGAAACACTATTGTTAGTGCTTCTCTGCTATTCATAGGGTTTTCAGTGGCAATTGCTAAAATTACAGTGTGCAAAAGCTTAAGCAGAAACGAGATATCTGCATAGTCACAGAGTGCCGCCCCCCACCCCACACCCTGTTTAGAGATTACAATGGAAGTAGTAACTTTGCAGTGGAGAAGCCAAGCAGATCCTTTTAGCCAGGGGACAAAGTCTACACCACCAGTAACAAGAGATGTGGACATCATATCCTCTGATAGGGCGCACTGGCCTGGAGAAGGGTGGGTAATTGGGGAGTGCGTCACTGTGATAATGCCACTGTGGTTTGCCTTCGGTTTGTTCCCACCAAAACTGACATTGAAATTTGATGGCTGCTGTGGCAGCGTTGGGAGGTGGGGCCTTTAAGAGATGGAGTTGTTAAGAGGAACCAGCGCCGTCCTTACAGGAGTCCCCGTGTTCCTAGGATGGGTTGGTTACAGGGAGAGCAGGTTGTTACAAAGCGGGGCTGCCCTTGTGTTTTGCCTCTTTCACACACTTGTGCCTGCCTGCCCTTCCACTTTCCGCCACAAGTTGCCGCAACACTGAGGCCCTCAGAGACGCTGAGCAGGTGCTGGCCCCAGTACCATGTTCGTGGATGCCCCTGGCTCCAGAACCAAACGCCAGATAAGCCTCTTTTCCTCCTAAGTTACGTAGGCTTGGGCGTTCTTTTAGAAAATGGACTAAGACAGACCACACTTACAGCATCAGAAAAACCCAGCGTGGCGATGTTCTGGAAGGTAATCGACAGGCGTCATGACCTTGAAAGACCAGGAAGGACTGAGGACCCATTGCAGATTGGAGGGCACCCACCAACTAAATGCAGTGTGGGGCCCAGACCAGCAGAAGGGCGTGAGTGAAAGACTGGGAACATCCCCAGGAAGTTCAGAGCTTAGCTAGTAGAATTGGGCCAAGGTTAGTTTCTGAGTTGTTTTGTGTGTGTGTGTGTGTGTGTGTGTGTGAGTGGTACTGGGGGTTGAATCCAGGCCTCACACTTCCATGCTCTGCAAGTGCTGGACCACTGAGCTGTACCCTCAGCCCATTTTTTTACTTTTTGAGACAGGGTCTCACTAAATTACGCAGACTGGTTCTGGTCTCGAACTTGTGATCCTCCTGTCTCCACCTCCCGAGCTGCTGGGATTATAGGCGTGTGCCACCGCACCCAGCTAGTTTCTGAGTTTTAAGAGTTTCTCTCTGGTTATGTGAGATGTTAATGTGAGGAGAAGCTGGGTGAAGGGTGTAGGGAACTTTCAGCCCTATTCGTACAACCCTTCTGTGAGACAAAACCATCTCTGAACACAGAGTCTCCAGAGAGAGCCCAGAGAAGGGGAAAGGAAAAGGACAGGAGAGAAAAATGTCGGTGGAGGCTTCAGCCATCCTATCAAGCCCAGGCAAGTGAGTGCCGTGACCCTCTGGGCCCATGGGCTTCAAATCCACAGATTCAGTCAACATAGAAAAACCTGTGCCCATTCTGAGCATGTGCAAGCTTTTCCTTGTCCTTGTCATTGTTGTGTAACCTTTTCCTTGTCCTTGTCGTTGTTGTTAGGAGCCCTCGAGTCCATATCTTACTCACGGCGACCCTGCATACAACAGGCGAAACACTATTGTCTGTGCTTCTCTGCTGCTCATAGGGTTTTCAATGGCAGATTGATTTTGGGGAGTGGGTTGCCGGGTCCTTCTCCCTCCTTGTCCTTAGTCCCCAGATAATACTGTGGGTCAGTTATTTACATGGCATTTACATAACATTAGGTATTTACATGGCATTTACATGACATTAGGTATCATCATCATCAAAAGATGATTTCAGGTGCACAGGTGGATGTGCGTAGGACATATGTAAATACCATGCAGACATCTGAGCACCCCTGGATTTTGGTGTCCCAGGGGGTCCTGGGACCGGTCCTCCTGGGTACCGATGGACGGCTGCACACGTTTATGTTGTTGTTGTTGTTAAGTGCCGTCGAGTCGTGTCCAACTCATAGCGACCCTCATAGGGTTTTCTTTCTTTTTTTTTTTATTAGAAATTTTTAATGTACATCATAATGTGATTCATTTTGACATGCTTTTCGTTGTGACAATTTTCATATATGCAATTTGATAAGCATTATTCATATAGGTTACCCCTTACCCTCCTCTATGTTTCCCCCCTCTCCCCTTCCAATCTAAGTTTCCCATCCAAGTCTTCTCTATCTTTTACTATATAGTATTTTTCTATATGTCCTTGGGTTCCATTTCTGTTTAAGATAGAAACTTTTCCTGTCCTCATAGGGTTTTCAATGGCTGACTGTTTCAGGATTGCCTCGGGAGTGGATTGCCAGGTCCTTCTCCCATTTTTGTGGTGCTGGGAATCAAACTTGGGACCTCAGAGACTGCAGCGCAGTGCTCTACCAACTAAGCTAAATCCCAGCCCCACACACGTTTATAGAAAGGTGTAATTGAGGGATGGTGACTGACAGGGATGGCGGATGTTCTGCAGTGCAGAGGTAGACGCTTTTCAACAGTCACAATCCATTCCCATGAAGAATTCTCCCCAGCAAGTTGGCTGGCCCTGATTTTTCCCTAACGGGGGTCTGGGTCTCCCCTCGCGAGCTCTGTCACCCTTACTCAGCAGGGAACGTGACCCTTACTGGCACCCGCTGATGTCAGGCTATGATAACTTCCCCAGCCTTAGATTTGGGAAGTCCTTACCAGTGTTACCCAAATTGCAACCACTATCACGATTTTCCCGTATCTGCGTCCGCCCATGTATCATGCACAGCGTATTTTATGTAAATGGAATCACTTTTTAAAACTCAAATGGATGAGTCTTAAAAGGCAAACATTTTACCTTCTCCCGGAAATGGAAAACCATTATCACCTGCCGTGAGTCTAAGATAGCCATAAAGGTCAGAGCTGTGAGAAGAAAGCTCTAGCCAAGGACTGCTGCTGGTAGAAGGTTCTATGCGGGAAGCCTGCACTTTTTACGAAAAAGTGAGATTATACTGGAGCTGGGGATAGAGCTCAGTGGCACAGCACTTACCTAGCATGTACGCCTCCCTGAGTCCCATCCCCAGAATGCCACCCCCTAAAGTGAGATTATTAGATATTAAAAGGCCTGTTGTTGTTGTTGTTAGGTGCCGTCAAGTTGTATCCGACTCATAGAAACCCTCATAGGGTTTTCAATGGTTGACTGTTTCGGGATTTCCTTGGGAGTGGATTGCCACATCCTTCTCCCATTTTTGCGGTGCTGGGAATCGAACTTGGGACCTCAGAGACTGCAGCGCAGCGCTCTACCAACTGAGCTAAATCCCAGCCCATTCAAAGGCCTAGCTGGCACCAAATGAAATGTTCTTCTAGACTTGATCAAGATACTTGAATGAGAAATGGAAAGGGAGTAACATCCTTGACAGGTGACTTGTTGCCTGCTGCCCTGTCTGGGTTCTGTGTCCAGCCTTTGTGTTCATGAGCCCTCCCTGTGCCTCCTGCTCCTTCCTGAGGGGCAGGAGAGGGGGTACCCTCAGGCGTGACAAGCTGTCCTGTCATTCTGGCCACCCTGCATTCTTCCTGTGGCCCTGCTGCCTCTTTCTTCCAGGAATTCAAGTCACATAGTTTTTGTAGGTCCAGGTCTGAAGCCACTTCTAGGGCAACTTCCTTGTTCTTCCCTCAACTTCACAGCATTTCTAAAAAACAAACAAACGAAAACTTTCTTGGAAGTACTGGAATTATTCTTCTAGTGTGTTATTGTTCCTACTGAGTTCTGAGAACAGGCCTGTGGCATATCGGGTCAGTATTATTGTGTCATAGTGCTATGTGGCCCAGCTGATCAGGGTTTTTAATTGCTTTTGACAGCTACCCTCCGTAAGAAGTACATTTTATTATGCAACCCAGTGTACAAAGTATGAAATTCCAGCACAAGCCAGGATGGTGGCACATGCCTATAATCCCAGCACTTGGGAGCCTGACATAGGATGAGCGAGATTTTGAGGCCAGCCAGGGCCACATAGTAAGACCCTGTCTCAAAAAACCAAACAAAGAAATAACAACAGCAACCACACACACACACAAAAAAAAAAAAAAAAAAAAAAAGAAAGAAAGAAACAAGAAACAAAACCCAACACAATTGTGCTTCCCTTATTATGTTGTTGTTGTTGTTAGGTGCCGTTGTGTCGAGTCCGACTCATAGTGACCCTCATAGGGTTTTCAGTGGCTGTTTTGGGATTGCCTTGGGAGTGGGTTGCCACATCCTTCTCCCATTTTGCGGTGCTGAGAATCGAACTCGGGACCTCAGAGACTGCAGAGCAGTGCTCTACCAACTGAGCTAAATCCCAGCCCTCCCTTATTATAGGCAATGCATGTATTTTCTGTTGTCTTTTTTCAAAATGCTGGTTGTAACCCGCTATATGGATTTCTTAACTCACTAATCATTGGAACCTGCAGTTAACAGAACATTGTTCTTAAGGGTTTAAGTGTGAACATGTTAGCATGTCTCATTTTTTTGAGCACGTACTGTACGCTAGGCACAGTGCTGAACACTACCTCATTTAACTCTCACCACACTTTGTATTGTTGTTGTTAGGTGTTATTGAGTCAGTTCAACTCATAGTGACCCTCATTGGGTTTTCAATGGCTAATTGCTTCGGGAGTGGATTGCCACATCCTTCTCCCATTTTTCGCGGTGCTGGGCATTGAACCCAGGTCCTCAGAGACTGCAGAGCAACACTCTACCAACTGAGCTAAACCCCAGCCCAGTGTTTCGTTCTGTTGTATATAGGGTCACTAGGAGTTGGACAGGGCCTGGGGTTCATCTCAGTTAGTAGAGTATGGCCCTGTACTCTCTGAGGCCCTGAGTTTAAAACCCAGCACTGCAAAAAAATAGGAGAAGGATGTGGCAGCCCACTCCTAAAACAATCCCCTAAACAATCAGCCATTGAAAACCCTATGAGGGTCGCTATGAGTTGCATCCGACTCGATGGCACTTAACACTACCACCACTTTGTATATCAGGCCACTGAGTCTGAGAGAGACATATCACTTCCCCTAACTCACATAGCAATTGAAAGCCAATTTCCAGGGTACCAACTTGGGTCAGGCCATCTTATGCCCCTGTCTTTGGAGGCTTGGAATCCGTCCCCTGTGCGTCCGCCATGGTGCCTTGCTCAAAGCTGTTCCCAGGGGGCGTGGTCACTGTATACATGAGTGAAGGAGTTAAACAGCAAGTTGGTGTAGAAAGAACTAAAACAGTCTCTTTAATCGAACCCTAACCCGGTTCAGGCTGGGCTGGGATTTAGCTCAGTTGGTAGAGCACTGCGCTGCAGTCTCTGAGGTCCTGAGTTCAATTCCCAGCACTGCAAAAATGGGAGAAGGACGTGGCAATCCACTCCCAAGGCAATTCCGAAACAGTCAGCCATTGAAAACCCTATGAGGGTCGCTGTGAGTCGGCTACTGACTCGATGGCACCTAACAACAACCACCACCCAGTTCAGAGGATTCCCAAACCTGGCTACTGATCTGTTTCTTTCTTTTTTTTAATAATTTTTTTATTGTTGGAGTATGGCTCACCATAAAGTGCTGTCATTATACCTGCAGCTCAATGGCTTTTTCCATGTATACACCCTCGTGGCCACCTCAGATCAGGGTCCAGACCGTTCCCAGCACCCCAGAAGGCTCCCTCCTCCCTCTCCCCAGTCAGCCCTCCCCACCAAGACGTGACTCCTCTCCTGACTCCTCAGCGTGCGTGAGGAGGTGCCCGTCCTCCAGTGTCGCATAAAAGAGATCATATGACCTATGCGTTGCACTTTTTCCGTTCTGTTTCGTGTCCGTGGACGTCACCCACATGATGCGTGTGTCAGTCGTTCCTTCTTTCTTGTCGTAAGTATCTGATGGGGGGGGGCTACTTTTGAGCTTTTTTAATTTCATGGACTATTTTAGATGTATAAAATCACATCAAAAATAATGTATACCCATCTCATCTCATAAGAAACAAACCACATGCCCACATTCCTCCCTTTCTTTCCCTTCCTTCCTTCCTTCCTTCCTTCCTTCCTTCCTTCCTTCCTTCCTTCCTGTCCTTTTGTGGCACTTCGTGGCTGAACCTAGGGTCTCACACATACTTTGCAAGTGCTTCGTCGCTATACTGTATTCCCAGCCCATTTTTCATTTTTTGTTTTGAGTCAGGGTCTTGCTAAATTACAGAGGCTGCCTCTGGCCTCGAACTTTCAGATCTCCTGCCTCCACCTCTTGAGTTGCTGGGACCACAGGTATATGCCAGCACACCCGACTTCCCTTCACTTTTCCATCTGTGGCCCATCTCCACCCCATCCTAGCAGAATTGCTCCCCTGGATAGGGTCTTAGTCTTTCCTATACATGTTGGGGAAGTTTTACTACCTATGTATGAATTCTTAATGGATCCTTAATCTGAATGTGTGTGAATGTATACACCTAAGTAAATGTACGGGCTGGGATTTAGCTCTGTTGATAGAGCGCCACTCTGCAGTCTCTGAGGTCCCGAGTTCAATTCCCAGCACCGCAAAAATGGGAGAAGGACGTGGCAATCCACTACCGAGGCAATCCCGAAAAAACAATCAGCCATTGAAAGCCCTATAAGGGTTGCTATGAGTCGGACATGACTCGATGGCACCTAACAAGTAAATGTGCAAGTTCATTTTCTTTGTATCACTGAGCCCAGTTAATCTTTTTCAGTATTCTAAGTCTGCGTGTGTGTGTGTGTGTGTGTGTATGTGCGTGTGTGTGTGCTGAACCCAGGACCTTGTGCATGCTAAGAACGTGTTCTATCACTGAGCTGCACCCCAACCCCTTTCGTATTTTGTATTTTGAGACAGTTGCATGGGCGGGTCTGGTCTAGAACTTACGATCCTCCTGCCTTTGCCTCCAGAGCGGATAGGATTCCAGGTGTTTGCGCCACCATGCCCTGCTGTTCCAAGTCTTCCTGGGATTCAGAACCTCAGCTCTGTGTTGAGGTCAAGAAAGTTGGCGCAAGGCCAGGGAGGAAAGGCCAGTTGGGGAGAAGCAGGGAGAACACAAAGGTGGAAAGAGGCCAGGGGCAGGAGGTGGGTATGTGGGGGCCCAGCCCTCGTGAAGGAGTTAAGTCCTGCTGGGTGCCAGGCTGCTGAGCTGCCCTGGCTCCTGTGTCATCGTGGACCTGGGAAGAACATAGCCTGCCCTTCTTTCTGGGTCCTCGGGTACCAGCTCTTGGCTGAGGCTGCCCTCCAGGGTTTTGTGGGGGAGGACATACTCCCTGGGGAAGAAGAAGTGGCTGTGACCCCCCAGAAAGCCCCGCAGCCTCATAGTCACGGGGGAAGCGGGGAGCACTCAGCGGTGGGGAGCATCCAGTGGCGGGGCCAGGCGCCATGCTAGGTACATCTGTGTGCTGACGCAGCCGCTCCACCAGAGCAACCAATAAGGCCAGTCCTGTTTGTTAGCCTGGGAAACTGAGGCACAGGGTCGTGAGCTAAATTTCCAAAGGCCACAGCTAGCAAGTGGGGGAGCCGTGAGTGGAGCCCAGCAAGGGCAGTTGCAGACCCACTGTGACCCAGGCGTGGCGGGACGGACCGTGGGTAGCAGAGCCCTTCCTGACTCCAGCTCCAGACTGCAGGGGCAGCCTATGCTTGGCTCCCATGGCATTACCAGTGCCCGTGAGCTGGTGCTGAATGAACGCACGGATGAAGGACAGGGATGGCGCTGCAGAGCCGTGGGAAGACCGGCCAGCAGAGGCTGCAGACCCTGGCCTTGGCCCTGGCTGTGGGGGGAAGGGCAAGGTAGGGGGTGGGGCCGACTGCCCAGGGCTCAGGTCTCAGCTCCCCTGCTTCCTGGCAATGCTGCCTTGGGTGACCGTTATCCCCCTTATCTAGACAATGGAGTCCCCGCAGCCTGTCCCCGCTGAGGTCGCTGGCACCTCGTGGTCAGGAAGTGACACATCGCCAGGCTCTCTGGATGTGGTGGGGCCAGTGAGTCTCCCAGGTGGCGGCATCCAGTTTGATCCAAGCCAAAGATGTCCCTGCAGAGCTCCGGGGCCCTCGTTCAGTCCTGTCACTTCTGCGGGGCTCACGGTGGGCACAACCTGAGCCATTTGCTGCCACCCCATTAATTTTCCCTGGGGCCCTTGTTCTGTCTCTTGGGGGGCTTGAGAAGAACCCCGGGCCGGTTGTGGCTGTCGTCTGTGTCCTAGCTCTCTGCCATCATTTGGCACCAGGAGGACAGCCAGGCAGGCCTTGGGCCACCACAGAGGTGTTGCCCCCTCCATCCCTGACCACTGGCCTCCTCCGCCCTCTTCGCTCTGAAGTCACCCTTCAGGCCCTAGCAGAGGAGCGCCTTGGACCTCATGGTGGGCAGCAGGGCTGGATTTCCATCCCCATCCCCTGTACCCTGCAGTCAGCAGGGCAGTCCATAGGAAATGCTACAGACATCTCCTACCCCCAGCAAGAACCCAGTTCGTGAGTGCCTACCAGATGCCACAGGCTCTTTGTGCATTCCAGGTAGTAATCGCGCTTGTTTCTCAACACTACGCTAGGCAACCCCTGCTATTTATAGGTGGGTAAACTGAGGCTCAGGCTGGGATTTAGCTCAGTTGGTAGAGCACCGCTCTGCAGTCTCTGAGGTCCGGAGTTCCATTCCCAGCACCACAAAATGGGAGAAGGATGTGGCAACCCACTCCCAAGGCAATCCCGAAACAATCAGCCATTGAAAACCCTATGAGGGTCACTATGAGTCGGACACGACAGCACCTAACAACAACAACAACAAACTGAGGCTCAGAGAGGTCTAGCCAGTTGGCTAAGCAGAGGCAGCATCTGAACCCAAAGCTTAGGCTGCCTCCACTTCCTCCCATGTCACTCTGCAGAGGAGAGAAGGCATAAGCAAGCCCACTGGTGGTAGCCACTCCACAGCCACAGCCACAGGCTAGTGATGATCATGATGGTGGCTAGTGTCTGCCACGTGCTTGCTCAGGGTGGCCTGAGCAAAGTGACCAGTGCCTTGCATGAGTTTCTGCATGTCATCCTCTCTCCCGTGAGATAGGCTCATATATGCATATATATATATATATATATATATATATATATATATTTGTTGTTGTTGTTAGGTGCCATCGAGTCAGTATCCAACTCATAGCGACCATATGGACAGCAGGTAAAATACTATTGTCAGTGCTTCTCTGCTGTTCATAGGGTTTTCAATGGCAGATTGACTGGGAGTGGGTTGCTGAGTCCTTCTGCCAAGCCTACAGCACCTGGTGTTCCCAGGCGGTCTCCCATCCAAGTTCTAACCAGGCCCGACCCTGCTTAGCTTCCAAGATCTGACGGGATGCCACAGGGCTATGGCTGCAGGGGTGTGTGTGTGTGTGTATGTATTTATTTATTTATTATTTTATTTATTTATTTTTTTGCAGTGCTTGGGGGTTGAGCCACATTCATACTTTGCAAGCAATGTACCACTGAGCTGCTCCTCCAGCTCATTTTTTTGTTTTGTTTTGTTTTGTTTTACTTTTTATTTTGAGTCAAGGTCTTGCTAAGTTACATAGACTGCCTCTGGTCTTGAACTTGTGCTCCTCTTGCCTCAGCCACCTGAGTCACTAGGATTACAGGTGTGAGCCACCACGCCTGGCTTAGATAGGCAATATTTTGGTCCATGTTTTATGGATGAAAAGCCCTGGAGGTTCAGAGAAAAACCTATCTGAAGTCACACAGCGAAGGCACGAGGCAGGAGGGCACTGGCTTTGAAAATCCGTGGGGGTTGAAAGACCAGGTGCCCAACTGTTACAGGCAGACAATGGAATATTATTTAGTTCTAAAAACCGAAGAGCTGTCAAGCTGTGAAGGAACCTTAAATGCATGTATTAAGTGAAAGAAGCCAACCTGAAAAGGCCACACGACTATAATTTCAATGAATGACGTTCTAGAAAAGGCAAAACTGGGAAGACAGTGAAAGCATCGGTTTTTGGCAGAGCCTGGGCAGAGGCAAGGATGAAAAGGTGGAACACAGAGGATTTTTAGGGCAATGAATCTGCTCTGCGTGACACTGTCATTGCAGACACGTCACTATACATTTGTCCAACTCGCGGGACGCACAACCTTGAGAGTGACCCCTGATGTAAACTGGCCTTTGAGTGGTACAATGGCTCAAGGGTGGCTCATCCATTATGGCAAGTGTACCTTCTGGCGGGGGGACGCTGGTAACAGGAGGCTGTGCATGTGTGGGAGCAGGGAAAATATGAGAACTCTGCGTCTTCTGCTCAATTTTGCTGTGACCCTAAAACTGCTATAAAGAATAGTCTATTTTAAGCCAGGCATGGTGGCACATGCCTATAATCCCAGCGACTTGGGAGGTGGAGGCAGGGGGATCACAAGTTCAAGGCCAGAGGCAGCCTGTGTAACTTAGTGAGAACTTGTCTCAAAATAAAAATGGACTGGGGGTGCAGCCCAGTGGTAGAGCACTTGGAAAGTATGTGCGAGGCCCTGGGCTCAACCTCTAATAACTTAGAAAGAGGGAGAGGGACAGAGGGGAGGGGGGAGAGAGGGAGGTAGGAAGGAAGGAAAAGAAAGAAACAGAAAGAAAGAAAAGAAAGAAAGGAAAAAAGGGAGGGAGGGAGGGAGAAAGGAAGGAAGGAAAAGAAAGAAAGAGAAAGCAAGAAAGAAAGGAAAGAAAGAATGGAAGGGAGGGAAGGAGAAAGGAAGGAAAGGAGGAAAAGAAAAAGACAGAAAGAAAGAAAGAAAGAAAGAAAGAAAGAAAGAAAGAAAGAAAGAAAGAAAGAGAAGGAAGGAAGGGAAGAAAAGACAGAAAGGGAAGGACAGAAAGAAGGAAAGAAAGAGCAGTCTGTTTTAAAAATGAAAGCCAGGTCCACCATGCACGTGAGCAGCCAGCGGCTGTACTCCCCAGGTCCCCTGCGATGTGGAGTGTGGTGAGGCTCTTCGGGGGACGGAGTGTCATCTTTGCCAGCTGTTCTTCCAGGCCTGCTCCCAGGTGTCCTTCACAGCACAGTGAGGAGTGCGTGCTATGTGGAGGCCAGGCCAGAGAAGGCGATGGTTACATTAGGTGACAGCCGGATGGGGCTCTTCCAGGGGATGGACTGATCCTCCCCCTGGGGGGACTGAGGAAGGAGGCAGCAAGGGAGGTGATAACTGCATTCCGCGGTCCTCACTCCCCAGGACTGCGTGTGCCCGGGGGGTAGCGTGGCCTCACCGCTGCCAGGGAATTGCAAAACCCAGGCCCGGCTGAATCAATGTCCTTTGGAAAAGTACATTTTGCTCAGGAGCCAAGTAAAACTGGAGACTGTGCAGCCAGCACGCTGAAGTCGCCAGGCATGAGTCACCCACTGGGAGAGGCGGGTGGCCAGGGAGGCAGCCGCTGCACTCGCTCGGTGGACCCAGCCACCCTCTCTGCCAGCCCAAGGCCTTCAACGAGGACAGTGTTTGCCGTAGGCGGAAGCATCAGATGGCTTCATCAGGGTGCAGGCGCCCCTCTCTGTTTAGAAACGATGTTGTCTCTAAGAAGTCATGGATAAAATGAATCACTGTAAAAATTAGATTTTCTTATTGAATTGCAGGGGCTGGGATTTAGCTCAGTGGGTAGAGCACTGCACTGCAGTCTCTGAGGCCCCGAGTTCAATTCCCAGCACCGCAAAAATGGGAGAAGGGCCTGGCAATCCACTCCCAAGGCAATCCTGAAGTACTCAGCCATTGAAAACCCTATGAGGGTCGCTATGAGTCGGATACTGACTCAACGGCACCTAACAACAACAACAACAACATTGAATTGCAGCATTGGTTTAGCGATGGCTTCTCTCCCAGATGAGTGTTTGGTAGATAACAACTCCAAGAGCCTAAAGATTTAGGGGCATCTGGGTGTCTTGGGAAGAGCCCCAGAGGGGACTCTAGGTTTTGGTTGTGGCCTTAGGTTGTTTGGTGTGGCGTTCTAAACATCAGTTTCTTGCCTTTGAAGTGGATCTGGACTGAATCAGCTTCAACAAACACCCAGAAAATGCATCCCGTGTTCCAACTCTCATGTCCTTGGCAGACATTGCTAATCCATCTCAGTGCTCACAGATTGAGTCATAGCAGAGCCTTAGCAGCTGGGCAACCACTAGACTTGATCCCTCTGGGCAATAGGGGAGCCCATGATCCCAGGGTTCCCTTCTAGCTCTGCCACATTTAGATCTCTTTTCCCTGTTGCTTTCTTTATAGTTCTAGTGTCCGTTTAGATTCAATTCAAATATACCTCATGGTCAAGATGTAAGGCCAAGTTCACAAACTGTCTCCGGGCCAAATCTGACATATAGAATATTTGCTCTGCATAGCTCTTATTAAAAAAAAAAAAAAAAAAAAAAAAAAGTTGAAAGCTGGCGCAGTAGCGCATGCCTATAACCCCAGCGACTCAGGAGGCAGAGGCAGAAGGATCACAAGTTCGAGACCAGAGGAAGTCTGCATAATTTAGCAAGACCCTGTCTCAAAAAATTTAAAAAAAATGGGCTGGGGGTGCAGCTCAGTGGTCCAACACTTGCAAAACATGCAAGCGCAAGGCCCTGGGTTCATCCCCTAGTACAGCAAAAAAAAAAAAAAAAAAGGTTGAAAGCCTTTATTAGGTTCATGATTTTACATAAGACCTCCCCGTATTTCTGTTTCCCCCTCATCTGGCCACCCTAAGGCCACTTGCTCCAGCCATGGGCCAAATTGTGGTTCCTTTCGTGGCCTCTTCAATTTGCCGTAGGCCCATCCAACCCACTTCTTGTTTCCAGAACCTGCCAGGCCTCAGCAGGCATTTTTGTGCTTTGGAGATGTGCACTTTTACCAGGTACCTCAGGCCTGGTTGTCATTTGCTGATGTGAGCAGCTAGGCGACCAGTACTTGAGTCCATTCGTGCATTTGGAGTGTTTGATATTTGCTGCGCTCTGTCAGAGGGAAGAGTGTTTTATCCATAAATAATACTACCCTGCAGCTGGGCGCGGTGGTGCACGCCTGTAATCCCAGCGGCTTGGGAGGCGGAGGCAGGAGGATCGCAAGTTCGAGACAGGGACAGTCTGCATAACTTAGCGAGACCCTGTCTCAAAAAGTAAAAAATGGGCTGGGGGTGCAGCTCAGTGGTCCATCACTTGCAAAGCATGCAGGCGCGAGGCCCTGGGTCCAACCCCCAGTACTGCAAAATAATAATAATAATAATAATAATAATAATAATAATAATACCCTGGTACCTTGGCTGTGTCCTTCCGTTTTCCCATATGGGCTTTCATTGAAGCCAGGGCTCAGGTGTGCCGTGAAGTGTTGAAGCCAAGTGCAGGCTGTGGCCGATGGGAATATGGAGGGGACGGTCCCCTTTCCCACTCCCTCCTGATCACTCCCTCCCTCCCTGCCCCTCGTCCATGTCATCTGTGAAGACTCATTGCCAGCGGGTGGTCAGGAAGCCACGTGGCTCCCCGAGGGGTCTCACCTGCACACATCTCAGGTGAGCTCCTAGCTCGGGCAAGACCCACAGTGGGCTTCTTGTTGCCTAAAGATGATGTTCCGTGCTCAAGACTGCCTGGCCAGGCACTGGCCATGGATGTGAAAGATAGCTTCCTGTCCTTGAAGAAGGCACAGCTTGGCGGCCAGGACCCCAATAGTGTAGATGAGACAGAGCTGGGGGTGCCGTTCATTCCTGAATGTGTCACACACACATTCAGTGGCCACGTTGTTGTTGTTGTTAGGTTCCATTGAGTCGGTATCCGACTCATAGCGACCCTCATAGGGTTTTCAATGGCTGACTGTTTCGGGATTGCCTTGGGAGTGGATTGCCAGGTCCTTCTCCCATTCTTGTAGTGCTGGGAATTGAACTCAGGACCTCAGAGCCTGCAGCGCAGCACTCTACCGACTGAGCTAAATCCCAGCCCCCAGTGGCCACATAGCAGGTACCAACTGATGACAGAGGCTCCGGGGCTGCCCAAGCATTGAAGGGGGCAGGCACCTCAGCCAGTCTGAGCCTGAGCGGAGATGGCTTCTCAGATAACGAGACATGTGAGATGAGTTTTAAAGCATTCCCCAAGGCCTCTGATCTCCTTCCCACTCCACCTGAAACAGCCTCCTTGCTGTTCTGGGAAACTACCAGGTGTGTTCCCTGCCTCAGGGCCTTGGCACCTGCTCTTCCTTCTGCCTGAAGTGCTCTTTCCTGGACATCCCTGTGGCTGCTATCTTACTTAATTCAGGTCTCCATTGGCATGTCTCCCTGGCAGGTTAGCCTCATCTGATAACCCCTACATCCCACCCCAAACAGCCCGAACTGGCTTTCCTTTCTTTATAATGCTTATCAGCCCTGACCTAGATTTGTTTGTTCATTGTTTGTCTCTCCTACTAGGACATAAGTGAGGTGAATAGGACGTTTTGTGTCTGACTGCTGTTGTCTGCCCAGCTCCTGAAACAATAGTGCTTTGCCCAGAGCAGGTCCTCAATAATCAGGGAAAGAATGAACGTGCTAAGGCAGGTGTTTATTCTTGTAATCCCAGTGACCTGGGAGGCGGAGGCAGGAAGATCGAAAGTTCAAGGCCAGAGGCAGCCTGTGCAATTTAGGGAGACTCTGTCTCAAAATTTAAAAAAATGAAAAAAGGGGCTGGGGGTGCAGCCCAGTGGTAGAGTATTTGTGTAAGACCCTAGGTTCAACCCTTCAGGATTGCTAAATAAATAAATAAAATGAAGGAGCTGGTAAAGAGAGAGAGGAGCTGGGACAGAATGGGTCTTCAGGGGACAAAGAGCCTTGGTGAAGCAATGGAGGGTGGGGGGAGCAGATAATACACAGACCAGGACAGGCCAGCCACAGACAGAGTCTCCTGAGACAGATCCTGACTACCTTTCTTTCTTTTTTTTTTTTTTTTTCACTTGTAATCTGCTTATTCTAGAAAAACTAACAACGCTGAGATGTGCTCAAGTGAGAGTGATCATCAGGGAACCTCTAGCCAGGCCAGCCAGGAGGCCATTTTACTCCCTCTCCCGTTCCCTCCTGCATGGGGTTGTGGGAAACCTCCCACCTTTTCATGTGTCCACCGGGCCTCCCTTTCTCAAGCCCACAGCTGCCCATGCACGGCCCTTTGCCACACTCACCAGCCAGCACGGTAACTTTGTGTTCAGACAGAGTGGGGTGCAAATCCCAGCCTGGCCTCCGCGTTGAGTAACCCTGGACTTCGCAGGCTGTAAACCTTTGCAGGATCTGTCCCACCCTTTCTCCTCCAGCCTTGTTGCTGCCTGTCTTTCTAGATTCAAGGTCTCAGTTTGAGAGCCACTGTCCTTACAGTCTTTTCTGGACCTTAGTTTTCTTTCTCTGTCAGAATGAGGACAGGTCTAGAATGAGGACAGATCTAGAACGAGGACTGATCTAGTTCTGGTGCCTCGCCTGGTTTTGAAGATCCAAAAGACGATAGGACAGATCTAGTTCTGGTGCCTCATGTGGCTTTGAAGATCCAAAGGGACGATAGGACAGATCTAGTTATGGTGCCTCGCATGGTTTTGAAGATCCAAAAAGACAATAGACAGATCTAATTCTGGTGCCTCACCTGGTTTTGAAGATCCAACAAAATGATAGGACAGATCTAGTTATGGTGCCTCGCGTGGTTTTGAGGATCCAAAGGGACGATAGGGGTTAGGGCATGGGCTGTGTAAATGTCCTTCTCCTTCTTAATGAAATCTCCGTACTGTCCTGTGCTTTTACCCCAGACCTAGCCAGAACTTGGCCTTGACATTCTTCCCCGGGTCCCTGAGAACGTTGTCAAAAGCTGTTCTCAGAGCCCAGAGCAACTTTTTGAACCAAATGAACAGGTAGAGAAGGAGGCCAAGGGACACTTAGGTTCCCCCACAGGGGCGCCTTCTTTAGTTCCCTTGGCATGGCCCTCTTTCCCCCAATAGCCTCCTAAGCTGAAAAACACTGACACCAACAGTTTATTGCTTTTAAACCCCTGTGGAAGGCCAGGCCTGGCGGGGAGCCACAGGCTTGAGAATCCAGTCCCCGGAATAGCTCCTGCCGCTCAGCACTTAAATGCCATCTGTATTTTTATCTGATGATGGGTCACTTTTGAAAAACCCAGCTCATGTTCTGCCCCTCTAAGAATACATTTCCATTTATAGCGACTGCACTCGGTGTGGTGTTGCGTCCCCGTGGTGTGGGGCCTGGTGGCCACGTCCTGTTTCCAGTGAGCAGGAAACGCTTTGGGGTCCCTGTTTGCCCTGGTCCAGCACTGCCTGTGGCCGTGATGAGCAGGAAGTCTGACTCCAGGCCAAGCCCTGGCTACCTTTCTCCTTCCAGCGCCTGAGCTCATCTGGCTGTTGCAGGACGGGAGGGGCGCGGGGGTGCGTGGGGCCCCTCGCCAGCTGTGCCCTCCAGGGCCCTCACGCGGCACAGCCCTGTGGCTCTGCGGCACCATGGGACCTTTCTTCATTCACTCACCCACCAAGTGCCCACGGTCTGCTATGAGCACCAGGAAGGCAGCCCTGGGCACAGACAGCCAAGGGCTCCAGGGCACAGACAGCCAAGGGGCCAGGGCCCAGGGTGCAGCCTCCTTCATCACTGACCAGGGAGCCAATCCTGACTGTGCCTCTTGCTCACTGTGTGAACCTAGGCAAGTGACTTGGCCTGTCTGAGCCTCAGTTTCTACATGGGTTAAAGGTGATTCCAAGAAGTTGGGAAGGAGTCACCGAGACAGAGTCGGTCAAGTGTCTAAGTGGTACTTGTCGTATAGGGCAGGACCGAGGACATGTCTGTCCCTCTGTTTACCTGGGGTAACTCAGGTGGGTACAGGCTGAAACTCTTAGGAAGGGTGTTTAAAGTTAGAAATGAGCACACATTTACACCTTAGAAGTTCTAATGTGCCTGAGCTGCACGGTTTTTTTAGCCATGCAGACTCCTGCCCTCCCCAGCTGCACACTAGTAAAGTTCCTTCTACAGCTTGGCCCAAGAATCTGCAAGTGTAAGTGACTTCCTGGAGGATTCTGAAGCCCTGGGCCGTGACCTCCCCTTTGAGGAACACGGCCTCCTTTTTCCATCCCACAAGTGCTTCTCATGCATCGTTTCTGTGCCAGGCACTTTTTCTAGGCCCTACAGGTACGGACATGGGAGAAGGGCCTGGCATCCCACTCCCAAAACAATCAGCCATTGAAAACCCTATAAATAGCAGAGAAGCACTGAAAATAGTGCCAGGCATGGCGCAGTGTCATCTAGTGTTTGGTTCTGTTGTACATAGGGTCGCTATGAGTCGGACCCGACTAGATGGCTTCTAACAACAACAATAACTAGAGATATGGACAGGTGAGGTTCCCGTTCTCTTGTCATGTGTATTCCAGTGGTGGAGTCAGGCAGTGAACAGATACACGTACCATAATCCAGGCAGTGAGTGGAAGAGATGTGAAGAAAGACAGGGCAGAGTAAAGTCAGAGTGTGATGTGTTTCAGTCAGCGGCCAAGACAGGTTTCTCTGAGGAGGTGACATTTGAACATAGACCTACGTGAATTGAAGGAGTAAGCCAAGCTGTCACATGAGGAAAGAACATTGCCGATCTGGTAGCGTCTCTTCACCCTTATCTGAGGTTTTAGGTACATACCATCCATGTTGGTACAAAAATGATAAATAAATTTCAGAAATAATTCCTGTACTGTATATTGTATGCCATTCTAAATAGTGTGATGAAATCTCCTATCAGCTTGCTCTGCCCCACCTGGGATATGAATCCCTTTGTTCAGTGTATCCACTCTGTGTACCCTGCCCTCCCAGCAGTTGCTTAGTGGCCATCTTGGTTATCAGATTAACTGTTGTAGTAATGCAGAATTGATATTCAAGTAATCTTAATTCTACTTAAAAATGACGCCAAAGCACAAGAACAGTGATGCTGGAAATTTTATTACAGTATGTTGTTGTTGTTGTTAGGTGCCGTCGAGTTGGTATCCAACTCCTAGAGACCCTCTGTCCAACAGGGGAAACACTATTGTCAGTGCTTCTCTGCTGTTCATAGGGTTTTCAATGGCAGATTGATTTTTTTGGGAGGGGGTTGCCAGGTCCTTCTCCCATTATTACAGTATAATATTATAATTATTCTATTTTATTATTAGTTGTTATTGGGAATCTCTGTGCCTACTTCATAAATTAAATATTATCATAGGTCTGGATATGAAAATCATGGTAAAATAGGGTTTGGTGCTCTCCATGGCTTTAGGCATACTCTGAGGGTCTTAGAATATGTCCCCACAGATGAGGGGAGATCACTGTGGAGAGAGAGTTTCTTAGTTTCTTCATCTGATGAATAGCAAGAACTCAAGATCTTTCCGTATCTCCTCTGTGCCTTATATTTTATTTGTAAGGGTGCCCTTGGCTGAAGTAACAGAAAACCGGACTAAAAGTGGCTGACACAAATAGGAGTGCTTGTTTTGCTTACCTAACAAGAAGACTGGAGGTGTAGGCAGCTGCTCGTGTTGAACCAGCATCCAGTTCTGCCAGAGTTTTCGTCTCTGCTGTTAGCTAACCCTTGCTTTTGTGGTCTCAGAAGAGCTGCCCTGTGTTAGCAGTATATCCGCATCCAGGATGGGAGGAAGGGAGTGAGGATGGAGGTGTTCATGCTAGTGTTGTCTGATGCTTTGATCCTGAAGTCAAAGCTCCCTGCCCCCAGCTGACTTCTGGTTAAATACCATTGGGCAGAGCTATTATGCAGCTGCCCCACACTGCCAGGAAGGCTGGGAAAGTAAGTAGTAGTTGTTATTAAGTGCCTTCGAGTGGAGTCCGACTCATAGCAACCCTCATAGGGTTTTCAATGGCTGACTGTTTCCAGATTGCCTTGGGAGTGGGTTGCCACATCCTTCTCCCATTTTGCGGTGCTGGGAATCGAACCTGGGACCTCAGAGACGGCAGAGCAGCGTTCTACCAACTGAGCTAAACCCCAGACCTAGTAAGTAGTTAGGGTTACCCTATCCAAGGAGGTCTGTCCATTGCATATGATTAACATGGGTCTGAATATTCTTTCAGTCTCTATCAGCTTCACCTCCGCTGGAAGGAAACTGGATCACTTGTTCTGTAGAATGCCTCACATATGGATCTGGCTGGCTGAATCATGTGAGCCGGTCCTGGCATTTTTTGTAAATAGGTAGTTAGATCTGGAGCCTCAATTAGGTTTGAGGTTAGCCCTCCTGGCAGGAGACATTCCTTCACGGAGCTGTGTGGTGGCATTGCATCGGCTTGAGAGTCGCAGGAGAGCTGGCTGTCTTTTCCCTGAGATGCTAAGATTGATCGCTGGGCTCGGGTGGTGGCAGCCTGGTCTACCTGCCAGAACGTTCCGTGTCATCGCTGATCACTGCCTAGCTCCAGAGGATGCACAGTGATGGTCCTTCTAACTCTGTTAGTTCTTGTGTGTTTATTCCTTGGAATTCTTCTATAAGCTAGAACTTTGCCCTCATCAACTGTTGGGTTACCCAGGAATACATTTTGTACAAAAAGAAAGCCAGAGTAAGTATTTTCTCTTTACCTACCAAATTCCAGAATCATGAGTTCGCGGCCTAGCATTTCTAAATGTGTCCAAGAAGGCTTTTTTGTTGTTGTTCTTTTCTGAAGTATCCTTATGAACTCCTGAATTATGTCAGGTATTTGACGTGTCATAGTCCTGACTGTTATTAACTTTTCTTTGAAATGTTGTTGTTGTTGTTAGGTGCCATCGAGTTGGTATCCGACCCATAGCGACCCTCATAGGGTTTTCAATGGCTGAGTGCTTCGGGATTGCCTTGGGAGTGGATTGCCAGGCCCTTTTCTACCATTTTTGCAGTCCTGGAAATTGAACTCGGGGCCTCAGAGACTGCAGCGCAGTGCTCTACCCACTGAGCTAAATCCCAGCCCTTTCTTTGAAATAGATTTATTGAAATATAAGTGACACACAGTAAACATCATGTAATTAAAGTGTACAATTTGAGAACTTTCACATATGCACACCCATGACATCGTCACAATCAAGCTAGAGAATGTTTCCAAACCCCCCTGAAGTTTCCTTGTACTTGCCCGCCACAGCCAGCGCCCTCCTGTCACTCTATATTAGTTTGCATTTTCTAGAGTTCCGTCTGGATGGACTCATGTACCATAGTTTGCCTTTTCTCTAGCGTTCTCATTTCCAGCCTCCTCCATGTGATTGCATGTGTCCATTCGGCATTGCCTTTTATTCTGAGTAATATTGTGCTGGATGGATATGCTGGGTTGCTGGGGTTTTTCCTGCTGATAGTCCTTTGAGTCGTTTCTGTCTTTTGGCTATTATAACTAAAGGTGCCGTGAACACTCACACACATGCCTTTATATGGGCAGAGTCTTCAGCTTCTCTTGGGCACATACCTAGAAGAGAATGGCTGGATCATATGGTGCTATATGCTGTGGTTTGAATATGGTTTGTCCCCACAGCGACTCATGTTGAGGCTCAGTTCCTCAGTGTGCTGATGTCAGCAGGCAAGTCCTTTGGGAGGTGATTAGGTTATGGGGGCTCCATCCTCATGCATGGATTAGTGTTTTTCTCCAGACACTGCATTAGGTCTCGTGGGAATGAGTTGGGCATTACGGGAATGGATTAGGTCTTGTGGGCTGGGGTTAGGTACCAAGAGAGCAGGTTGTTGCAAACTGAGTGTGGCACCTGCCCTTGGTCTCCTGTACGTGTGCCCCTTCTGCACATGCCCACTTCCCCTTTCCATTTCTCCACCATCATATGACATAGTACAAGGCCCTTACCAGAGTGAGCCAGATGCAGCCTCCAATCTTGAATAGAATCATGAGCCAAAATGAACCTCTCTTCTTATGAGTTACCCAGCCTTGGGTATTTTGTTATAGCAACAGAAAGTGGGCTAAGAAATTGCTAAACTCTTCCAAAATGGCTGCAGAAATTTACATTCCCACCGGCAGTTTATGAGAGTTCCAGTTGCTCCACCTCCTTACCCACACTTGTGATTAGTCTTTAATTGCAGCCATTCTAACAGGTATAGAGTTGCATGTCATTGTGGCTTCAATGTTCTTTCCCCCAATGACTTTGATGCTATCATCGTCTTGTGTGGTTCTTTGCCATCAGTAAATCTTAGATGAAATATCTGTTCCAATCTTTTGTCCATTTTTCAGTGAGATAAACATTCCTTATTACTGAGTTTTGAGAGTTCTTTATATTAGATTTAAATCCTTTGTATCAGACATTCAAATACATTTTATCCAGTCTTTGGCTTATCTTTTTTTTTTTTTTTCTATATTTGGGGGTTGAACCTAGGGCCTTGTACTTGCTAGGCAAGTGCTCTACCACTGAGCTGCAAACCCAGATCTTTTTTTGAGACAGGGACTCACAAATTTGCACAAGTTGCCTCTGGCCTCGAATTTGTGATCCTCCTGCCTCAGCCTCCTGTGTAGCTGGGATTACAGGAATGGGCCATGACAGCTAGCTCTTTTTATTCTTTTAGCAGTGACTTTCAAAGACCAGAAGTTTTTAATTTTGATAATCCTAATTTATCAATTTTTTAATGAATTGTACTTGGTGGTGTCTCATCAAAAAAATTTCTGCCTAACCTCCAATCACAAAGATTTTCTCCCATTTTCCTGTTGAAGGTTTATAGTAAGTCTGGCAGTCTGAGCCAATTTTGTTCTTTTTCAAAGTTGCTTTAACTATTCTAGGTCCTTTGCATTTCCACATGAGTCTTAGAACCGGCTTGTCAATTTCTATAAAAACACATGTAGTGATTTTTATTGGAATTGAATTGAACCCATAGGTGTGGAAAATGCCATCTTACCAATACTGACCCGTTAGCATGATATGTTTCTCCATTTATTTTTGTCTTTAATTTCCCTCAGCGATGTTTTCTAGTTTTCAGTATATGGATCTGACACTTCTTTTTGCTAATTTTATCCCTGAATGTTTAATATTTTTATGCATCTTCTAGGAATCATAGATATAACCGTTTGTATAAACTTTTGGTTTTACCTTCTATTTTTTTCTTTTTAAAGATACAAGCAAAGGTGTAAATTCATTTTTGTCACTGCTCTCCACCCTTCCACACATAAGTACCCACATAAAATTTAACAGAACAAAGCATTTGCCTTTGCCTTTTTCTTCCTACTGTGTCCTGAAGTTCCCGTCCCGTCAATGAACAGAGAACTTCCTGGTTCCCCTTGGCCCTGTATCCTCCTCCATGTTAGGATGATCTGTAGCCTATGTGCCGGTCAGTCCCCTTAGCTTGGATGTTTGGACAATCTCCAGGCATTTGCTATTACAGCTGGTGCGGTGGTGAATAGCTTTGTGCAAATGTCATTTCATATTCTCACCTGGAATTTACTGGGTGTCATTCATGGGCCATGCCCTGTGTGACCCATGGGAGCTTCGGGGGGAAATCTAACCCCAGCCCAGCCCAACCTGAGCGGAAGGCCCGGTAGCTGTCTCCGAGCCAGGCAGGAGTTAGTGCTTGGAGCCCAGGAAGGTGGGGCAGCTGCCTTGGGATGCAGGGCGTGGTTTGTCTGGCCTTTTGGGAGCCCAGCAGTCAGATTTACTCTTCTTCCTCTTGGGTCTGTGTGGGAAGGGAAGAGAGGAGAAAGGCAAAGACTCTGTGGTCAGAAAGAGTATTCTGGGATGAGAGAGGTCACATGTGGGATGATGGGCAGAGCAGAGGCTGCCAGGACTGGCATGCCGTGCCGAGGATTGAGACCACTGTTTGGGCACCAGGATTTGGGGAGAGGCTGCAAAGGCTGGGCTGGAGGGAGGACATTGTTGTTGTTGTTGTTGTTGTTTTGTTTTGTTTTGCGGTGAGGATTGAACTCACAGCCTCATGCTTGCTTTGCAAGCACTGTACCAATGAGCCACACCCCTGGCCCATTTTTTACTCTTTTATCTTGACACAAGGTCTCCCTGAATTACCCAGGCTGCCTCTGGCCTCGAACTTCCAACCCTCCTGCCTCCGCCTCCCAAGTCGCTGGGATGACAGGTGTGCACCCACCTGGAAAATGTTATTGTGTTCGTGACATCAGTGTTACACAGCTGTGTGCACTGGAGGTCATCACCCCAACCTTGCTCAAGTCTAGGTCTCCCTCCTCTACCTCCCTGGCCATCTCCCTACTCCAGGCAGGCATGTGGCAGCCAAGATAGAAACAGATGTCTCACAGCCAGACTTCTTGAGTTCAAATCCTTGACTACCTCTTGGGAAAGCAGAATGGAAAGGGTTATAAAAGCGATATGTGATAATTAATGTACAGTCTAAATTCAAGGCCTGGTGCACAATATGCTGTCACCATGGGGGTAGCCACGGCCATAGAGGTCCTTGCTATTATGATTTCTCACTCAGACGTCTGACAGTGCTTCCCTGCTATTTGTAGGGTTTGCAATAGCTAATTGTTTCGGGAGTGGATTAGCCATGTCCTTCTCCCTAGTCTGTCGTAGTCTGGACAGGTTTCACCTGTCCACCGAGGGTGACCCTGCTGGTATCTATAATACTGGTGGCATAGCTTTCAGCATCATGTTGTTGTTGTTAGGTGCCGTCGAGTCGAGTACGACCCATAGTCGAGCCGAGTAGAGTCTGACTCATAGGGACCCTCATAGGGTTTTCAATGGTTGACTGTTTCGGGATTGCCTTGGGAGTGGGTTGCCACACCCTTCTCCCATTTTAGTGCTGGGAATCGAACTTGGGACCTCAGAGACTGCAGAGCAGTGCTCTACCAACTGAGCTAAATCCCAGCCCATTCAGCATCATAGCCACATGCAAACCCCTATAGCACGACAAGCTGATAGACACATAGAATCCACCAGATGGAACATACAGGAACCAAATTGACTACATTTGTGGAAAGAGATGATGGAAAAGCTCAATATCAAAAGTCAGAACAAGACCAGGTGTTAACCATGGATTAGATCATCAACTGGCTCATATGCAGGCTCAAACTGAAACTGAGTAAAATTAGAACAAGTGCACTAGAGCCAAGGTATGACCTTGAGTATATCCTACCTGCATTCAGAGGACACCTCAAGAACAGGTTTGATGTGTTAGACACTAATGATCAAAGACCAGATGAGTTGTGGCATGACATCCAAGACATTCTTGAGGAAAGCGAAGGGTTATTTAAAAACATAAAAAAAAAAAAAGACCAAATTGGATGTCAAAAGAAACTCTGAAACTTGCCCTTGAACGTTGAGCAGCTAGAGTAAAAGGAAGACATAATGAAGTTAAAGAACTAACAGAAGATTTCAAAGGGTAGCCGGAGAAGACAAAATCAAATATCATAATAACATGTGCAAAGATCTGGAAATAGAAAACCAAAAGAGAACACACTCAGTTTTTCTCAGGCTCGAGGAATTGAAGAAAAAATTGAAGCTTCAAGTGGCAATAGTGAAGGATTATACAGAGAATATATTAAAGAACACAGAAAACATCAAAAGAAGATGGAAGGAATACACAAGGATCATTACACCGAAAAGAATCGGTGGGTGACCAACCATTTCAAGAGCTTGCATGTGATCAGAAACCAGTGGTACTGAAAGATGAGGTGGAAGCTACCTTTGAAGGAACTGGCAAAACACAAGGCTCTGAGAACTGATGGAATACCAATAGAGATGTTTCAACAGATGCAGCACTGGAGGTGTTAACTTGTTCATGCCAAGACATTTGGAAAGCAGCTACCTGGCCAACTGACTAGAAGAGATCCATATTTGCACCTATTCCCAAGAAAGAGGATCCCACTGAGTGTGGAACTTATTGGATGGTATCATTAATATCACACAAAAGTAAAATTTTGCTAAAGATCATTCAAAGGTGACTGTAACATACATAGAAAGGGAACTGCCAGAAAAATCAAGCTAGATTCAAAAGAAGACCATGAAACCAGGGGCATCATTGCTAATGTCAGATGGATAGTAACCAAAAGCAGAGAATATCAAAAAGATGTCTATGTTTTTATTGACTATACAAAGGCATTTGACTGTGTGGATCATAGCATATTATGGTAACATTGTGAAGAATGGGAATACCAGAGCACTTAATTGTACTCATGAGGAATCTGTACATAGACCAGGAGGCAGTCATATGAACAGAACAAGGAAACACTGCCTGGCTTAAAGTCAAGAAAGGTGTGTGTCACACTGTATCCTTTCACCATACCTCTTCAATCTCTATACTAAGCAAATAATCTGAAAAGCTGGACTTTATGAAGAAGATCACAGCATCAGGATTGGAGGAAGACTCCTTAACAACCTGTGTTATGCAGATGACACATACTCTGCTAGCTGAAAGTGACTAGGATTTGAAACATTTGCTGATGAAGGTCAAAGAACACAACCTTCAGTGTACATTGTGCCTCAACATCAACAAAACAAAAATCTTTACAACTGGGTCAGTACTCAACTTCATAATAAATGGAGAAAAGACTGAGGTTGTCTAAGGTTTTGCTTTACTTAGTTCTACAGTCAACACCCACGGAAGCAGCAGTCAAGAAATCAAAAGACACATTGCACTGGGGAAAGCTGTTGCAAAAGACCTCGTTAAAGTGTTGAAAAGTAAAGATGTCACATTGAAGACGAGGTTGCCCCTGACTCATGCAATGGTATTTTCAGTCGCATCATACGGTTGTGAAAGCTGGATGTTGAATAAGGGAGAGAGGAGAATTATTGATGCTTTTGAATTATAGTGCTGGAGATGAATATGGAATATACCATAGAATGCCGAAAGAATCAACTGATCTATCCGAGAAGAAGTACAACCAGAGTGCTCCTGGGAAGCAAGGATGGCTAGACTGCGCCTAATGTATTTTGGACATGTCAGGTGGGACCAATCCCTGGAGAAGGACATCATGTTTGGGAGAGTGGTGGCTCAAGCAAAAAAAGGGAAGTCTCTCGACTAGATGGATTGACACAGTGGCTACAACAATGGGCTTAAACATACCTAAGATCCTGTGCCTAGCACAGAAGTGAGGAGTGTTTCTTTCTGTTGTACATAGGGTTGCTGTGAGTCAGACTCAACTCTAAGGCACCTAATAACAACAACAACAACAGAGGGCTGGGGATGTAGCTCAGTAGTAATATGCTTTCATGGCATTCACGAGACCCTAGGTTCGATATCCAGCACTGCCAAATATATATATTTAAGAGTGCTTAAGAGTTCCACTCAGAACTTCTCCATTTAGTGCCAGAATTTCCCCCTCGACGGGGAAGGGTGATGTGAGCACATATTAGCAGTTTGAATGTCTAGGTCGAGGTTCAGGTGGGAAGGGGTAGGAATGAGTCTAGGTCTCACTCTCCCCTGTCTCCACCCAGCTGGTAGGGCTCTTTGACCTCTGTGTCCCCACACCACGCATGTGCACGTGTCCACACGCGGTGTGCGTCCACACATCCGTCAGCACAGCAAGTCCCTGCACTGCCGTTTCTGGGTAGGGTGGAGGGGATGAATAAGAGAAGAAACGAGCGTGTTTTTCACCTCACTCCCTGGCACCAAGGGCTCTGCCAGGCTGGTGGGCAGGGCTGACCAAGCCAGAGCTCCAGCTAAGAGCTTTGATGGTTATTTTGGGGACGAATGACCTACCCCTTCCAATGACTTGCTCCTAAATGGCGTCTGATTTCATTAAGCATCGGAAACAGTGACATCAACAGCCTCCTGCTCCAGAGCCACCCACATAGGGCGAAGCACAGAGTGATCCGAGATTCATCTGCAGGAACGGGGAGAAGCGAGGGCTTGAGCATGAAAAGTGAAAATAGCCAGGCTGAGGCACTCCGCTACGAAAAGGAACCGCAGATGAAGTTGTTAGTCAGATATTGCCAGCGGCAGCCTCCTTGCTCAGGAGCAGCGAGGACGTGCCTGCTTATTTCGGGGCAGGCTATGTCACCGTCCCTCCCTCTATAGGCTAGAGGTGGCCAGTAAAGTGCATTTCTGTTAAGTGAATCCTGGGCTCTCATTGACGTCAGGGACTGACGTTGACACAGCAGGACTGACGCTGCCAGGGCACCGTTTTATCCTACGGTGTGATGGAGCTGGAGGCACGGATGTGCCACCTTTTTGTGTAAAACAGGGACGCTTATACTTATGACACCATTATAGTAAGTCACAAAGAGACTCCAGGTGGATTGTATCTTTGCCTGTGGATTCCTTTGATCCATTTTCTCCACATAAACTCTACCTTCTGGTTGTTGTTGTTGTTGTTGTTGTTAGGCGCTGTCGTGTTGGTATCCAACTCACAGCTACCCTGTATACAACAGGGGAAACACTATTGTCAGTGCTTCCCTGCTGTTCATAGGATTTTCAATGGTGGATTGATTTTGGGGAGTGGGTTGTCAGGTCTGCCTTCTGGAGCACAGACCAAACACGGACCAGGAAGGACTGCTTAATCCAGGTACAGCCAGAACTGCAGGCCTCTTAGAGAGGACATGGGATCCGAGGGGAAATGAGCTGCCATGTGCAAAGTTCTATTCCACAGGGAACAGGGCTTTGTGACGTGGCACTGTGGACACTGGGGCTGGACGTTCCTCCTAATTGGATGCTGTCCTGTACACTCGAGGACAATCTGCAGCATCCCTGGCTCTACCCACTAGGTGCCCAATAGCATCCTCCAGCTCCCCTGTGGTGATCAAAACATCTCTAGACATTGCCACGTGTCCCCCAGAGGTACAATCGTTCCTGTTTAGAACCACCAGCAGACAGCTTTTCAAGGACACTAGAGATACCAAGAGTCCACCATCTTTTTATTGCATTGATTTTTTGTTGTAAATACTCTTTTTTTAATGAGATGGAGGTCTCACTAGGTTGCCCAGGCTGGCCTCAAACCCCTGGGCTCAAGTGATCCTCCTGCCTCGGCCTCCCAAGTAGCTGGGACTACAGATGTCCACCACCATGTCAGGCTCTGTTTTAAATCTTGAGTTTAATTGTACCTTGAACTGGGCAAGTCACTCTTCGGAAGGCTTCTGTTTTCTCTTCTGTAAGATGAACAGGATGGGAGAAGGACGTAGCAATCCACTCCCAAGGTAATCCGGAAACAGCCATTGAAAACCCTGTAAGGGTCGCTATGAGTCGGACATGACTCGACGGCACCTAACAACAAGATGAACAAGTGGCCCACAGTGACCTCAGGGAACCAGGGGGTAGCATTGAGGACAGGAGGCCCTGTGGGACTATTTGGATCCTATCCCAGCAGGTGACAAAGGCCTCACCCACCTGGTTCCAGTTCCTATTCCCATTCTCTTGGCATGTGGCATCCAGGCCAGTCTTTCTTAAATCTAGCAGGTTGTTCTCTTGCTTTTAGTTTTAGCCTGTTTTGCCTTTTTTTAAAAAAGTGGAAATTTCTGAATATCCACCAAAGTAGAGAGAACTATACTATACGAGGAATTGCTCGGTACCCATCACCTGCCTTCAACACTGTCCAGCCCATCTTCCTGTTGTGTTTCCTCCTGCCTGTGCCCCTCCCCAGTCAGTTTTCGTCGTCGTTGTCGTCGTCATTGTTGTTGTTTTGGTTTTGTTGAGACAGGGCCTCACTGTCTATCCCAGGCTGGCCTGGAACTCACGATCCTCCTGCCTCGGCCTCCTGAGTGCTGCAATTACAGGCATGTGCCATTACGTACAGTCTCCTCTGGCCTTCCAGGCCAGCCTGCAGGCCTTATCCTTGTGCTGAGCCATTCTTTGGATCAGTTCCCCAAGAGGCCAGCTAAAGGGCAAAAGCCCAGGCCTGCCCTGGAGAAACTCACAGGCTAGTGAAAGAGTGGGGAGAAAGGATTTTATTTTATTTGACAACCATAGAGAATCCATCCTCTAGCTTCCTTGGTTGGAGGCTACACAATTCCAGTTCTTTAACCTTTCTTCTTCTTCTTTTTTTTTTTTTTTTTGGTGGTATTGGGGGTTGAACCCAGGACCTCACGCTTGCATGCGTTGCACGTGCTGGACCACTGAGCTGCACCTCCAGCCCTTTTTTTTTTTTCTTTTCGAGACAGGGTCTCGCTAAGTTATGCAGACTGCCTCTGGTCTCAACCTTGCGATCCTCCTGCCTCTGCCTCCCCAGCCCCTGGGATTACAGGCGGGATTATAGGCGTGCACCACCGCACCCGGCTAACCTTTCTTCTTAAGAAGTATTTTTCACCCAAATGGGCCAGGTGTGTCCTCACGTTGTTGGAGAAAACTTCAGGAACAGGAGGAAGCCTAGGTCACTTCCGTGGCGCTCCACCCTTGTGTGAGTTCAGCCAAGCCACTGGCCTCTGATCGCCAGCTGGGAAACTGGACGATCCTTAACTCTCAAGTTGGTCAAGAGAAGTGGATGAGAACATGCCATTCAAGGATCTAGCATGACCCTAGTACATAGTGGGGCTGGGATTTAGCTCAGTTGGTAGAGCGCTGCGCTGCAGTCTCTGAGGTCCTGAGTTCAATTCCCAGCACCGCAAAAATGGGAGAAGGGCCTGGCAATCCACTCCCAAGGCAATCCCAAAACAGTCAGCCATTGAAAACCCTATGAGGGTCACTATGAGTCAGATACCAACTGGACGGCACCTAACAACAACAACAACAACAAGCACATAGTAGGTCTGCACTAAATGTCCCCTTTCCCTCGCCTGTCCTCCTTACCCTTTTCCTCCACATTCTCTTTACAGTGAGGTGGCCCACAGCGGATCACACCGCCCCAGTGAAGGCCTGACTAATTTGAGCCAGAGGATGGACGGCTCACTTCCTGATCTGTCACATGCCTGGGCTTCTCCTCAGCTTCCTGGTGGCCCAATTTCTCAGTGACATTCACTATTGACTCACTGGGCTTGTGGTCAGCCTGAAAACCAGGGTCCTTTTCAGCTGTCTCTTTCCCCTAGCGCGGCTCTCCAGCTTGGGTCTGTGGCGTGGGAATGGAGTCATTGTTAGTGTTCATTGTGTTCCATTTGCCTTTCCCAGGCAGCCAAAAAAAGAGGCCAGGAGTGGAGTCTGCCTTGACCGGTTCCATTTCCCCACCCTTTAGAAGCCCGTTGTGCCTACCTGTGGAATGAGTGGATGAATTTTCAACTGGTCCCTGTTTTCTAGGGGATTCCCATGTGCCCCTGGGGCAGCATTCTCGGGAAAGCAAATGAGCAAAAACTTTGAGACCTTAATTTAGTTTACGAAGAACGAGCTCTAAATGGGTTCCCTGGAGTACAGGGCAGTAGAAAGACCATGGCCTGAGCACTCGGAAGTGGGTTTGAATCCCAGCTCTACTCCTCACTGGATGATGACTCTAAGCGGATTGGCCCCACCTGAACCCTCAGACCTTTCCCTGGAAAGGTATCAGTACTTGCCGTGGTTGTCATGAAGATTAAATGCAAATACGTCTGCCGAAGTGCCCAGCCTGGGCTGGAAGTGATCACGGATTCGCATCATTTACTCTTTCCGGAGCACTTACCACCTTTAGTCCAACTCCAAGTCTTACCTCTCCTCCTACAGCTTTAGTCATTCACCCTCTCTCCTCTGTCCCTGCTCCACTAAATGCCTGCCACCCACGATACTCAGCAAGCACTCAGTTAAGCCAGTGTCTGAAATCCAGATGCCTACCAGGACCAGCCTGTAGCCATAGCCCTGTGGCGTACCATCCCATCAGATCTCGGAAGCTAAGCAGGGTCAGGCCTGGTTAGTACTTGGATGGGAGAACACCTGGGAACATCAGGTGCTGTAGGCTTGGGAGTTGGACCTGGCAACCCACTCCCAAAAATCAATCCACCATTGAAAACACTATGAACAACAGAGAAGCACTGACAATAGTGTTTCGCCTGTTGTACATAGGGTCACTATGAGTCAGATAGCAATTTGATGGCACCTAACAACAACCACCAGGACCAGGTGCATGAAAAAAGCAGGCTAAGTGAGATTTCGAGTGGTGTCTCCCCCTTTAATTTTTTAAAATTTCCATTAAATTGTTAAAATATGTTTTCTGTTTTTAATTTTTTTTGGTGTTTGTTTGTTTGTCTTGCATTTTGAGACAGAGTTTTGCTGTGTAGCCTGGGCTGGCCTGGAACTCACTCTATAGCCCAGACTAGTCTCCAATTTCACTTGATCCTCCTGCCTCAGCCTCCCAACTACTGGGACTACAGGTAGGCACCACCATACTCAGCTTGTTGTTGTTGTTGTTAGGTGCCATTGAGTCGTGTCTGACTCATAGCGACCCTCACAGGGTTTTCAATGGCAGATTGTTTCAGGATTGCCTTGGGAGTGGGTTGCCACGTCCTTCTCCCATTTTATGGTGCTGGGAATCGAACTCAGGACCTCAGAGACTGCAGAGTGGCGCTCTACCAACTGAGCTAAATCCCAGCCCCATACTCAGCTTAGATTTTTTTAAAAATCTCTTTAACTTTTCCTGTTGAAATAATTTCAGAGTCATGCCCCGCTTCCCCAGCCCACTGAAAGCAGCGCCATGGGTTCCCATCTGTCTTTTACCTAAGCTTTCTTCCCCAAAGGTTGCATAACATTATGGTTTGGATCTAAAATGTCCCTCACAGGCCATGTGCTGAAGGCTTGGTCCCCAGTATACCAGCGTCCGGAGGTGATTCGCTCCCTAGGACTTTGACCTCATCAGTTGATTAGCGCATTGATGGATCATAATTGAATGGACCATTGGGAGGTGGTGAAGTCAGCAGGGCGGGGCCTCGTTGGAGGAAGTAGGTCAGTAGGGCGCACCCTTGAGAGATATACCTTCTCCCCTGGCCCTTGTTCCACTCTGCATCTGGCGGCCACACGTGGCCAGCAGCTTCCTCTACCACATGCTCCTGGCATGATGTTCTGCCTGACCTTAAGCCCAAAGCCATGGAGCCAGCTGACCATCGACCAAACCCTCTGAAACCATGAGCCAAAATAAATCTCTTCTCTTTGAAGTTGATTTTCTCAGGTCTATTGTCACAGCAATAGAAACCTGACAAACACACACCATTATAATTGTTGTTGTTAGGAGCCGTCGAGTCAGTATCTGACTCATAGCGACCCTCATAGGGTTTTCAATGCTGACTGTTTCAGGATTGCCTTGGGAGTGGATTGCCAGGTCCTTCTCCCATTTTTGCAGTGCTGGGAATTGAACTCGGGACCTCAGAGACTACAGCGCAGTCTACCAACTGGGATTTAGCTCTACCAACTGAGCTAAATCCCAGCCCACACAATTGTAATACCATTATCAAAACCAGAATAGGGGCTGGGGATGTAGCTCAGTGGTAAAGCACTTGCCTAGCATAACCAAGGATCTGGATTCCATCCCCAGTACCACAAAAGGAAGAAAAGAAAAATTAAAAAAACAGGCCAGTTTCTGTGGCATGCATGTATAATCCTAGCAGCTCAGGAGGCAGAGGAAGAAGGATTGCAAGTTCGAGGCCAGAGGCAGCCTGGGTCACTTAGTGAGACCCTGTTTCAAGATAAAAAAAATTAAAAAGAGGTCAAGGTACAGCCCAGGGGTAGAGCACTTGCAAAGTATGTATGAGGCCCTGGGTTCAGCCCCCTTGTACTTAAAAAGAAAAAAAGAAAAGAAAAAAAAAAAAAGAAGAAGAAGCTGGGAGTGGGGATAGCATTATGGAGTTGTTGTTGTTGTTGTTGTTAGGTGCCATCGAGTCAGTATCTGACTCACAGTGACCCTCATAGGGTTTTCAATGGCTGACTGTTTTGGGATTGCCTTGGGAGTGGATTGCCAGGTCCTTCTCCCATTTTTGTGGTGCTGGGAACTGAACTCAGGACCTCAGAGACTGTAGCACAGTGCTCTGATCAATCGACAGTAGCTACTCAGATGTCCTGTGTCTGAGACAGAGGCAGATTAGTTCCCATGTCTTTATTCTCCTCTCATCTCTGACAGTCCCTCCTCCTTACTTGTCTTTTCTAACCTTAACGTTTTTGACAAATGCTGGTCAGTTATCACTGTGGGTTTGTTTGGTGTTTTCCTCGTGGTCAGATTGAATTGTCCGTGGTAGATGATCCCCACACAGGTGATGCTCTGTCCTCCCTGGCCCAGGACATCACGAGGCACCTGGTGGTCTGTGTCTCCTTCCTGGTGACATTCATGTTTTTCCTTGGGTAAGATGATGTCCACCACATTTCCCCCTAGTAGTTATTTCTTTCCCTTTGTGTTAATAAGTTTTTCATGGGGAGGTGCTTTGAAGCTATGTTGTTAGGTGCCATTGAGTCGGTGTCTGACTCATAGTGACCCTATGTACAACAGGTGAAACAATATTGTCAGTGCTCCTCTGCTATTTATAGGGTTTTCAATGGCAGATTGTTTTTTGGGAGTGGCTTGCCAGGTCCTTCACCCAAACCTATAGCTCCTGGTCTTCCTAGGTGGTCTCCCATCCAAGGACTAACCTGGTCCGACCCTACTTAGCTTCCAAGATCTGACAGAATTGGATACCACAGTGGTACAGCTGCAGGCTTTGAAGCTATATTAATATCCTATTCCTCATCAAACAATGAAGCTATATTAATATCCTATTCCTCATCAAACAATGAAGCTATATTAATATCCTATTCCTCATCAAACAATGAAGCTATATTAATATCCTATTCCTCATCAAACTATTGCCATGTTCATTTCTTTCTTTACATCCATATAGATTCATGGCTTCCCATCTTTTCCAGTGGGTTATCATCTGGCCATCATTATTAATTTTGATGCTCACATTGTCCCTTTGGCCAGTGGGAGCACCATTAAGTCGGCTTCTTGCCCCTGTCACATAGGCTCCCTTCCTTCTTGGAACCCTTTCTTGCTTTCTGACCTAAGATAATGCTCCAGGCTTATCTGTATTTTCCCTGCCTGGCCCTGGAATCAGCCATTTCTCCAAGGAGCCCTGATTCCTTTGAGTAGAGAATAATATTTAGAAGCCAGGATGTGGCTGCTAGCTCTACTCACTGCTGTCAGACTGTCATGGCTCCTGGCTCTTCTCTATGGAAAATGATGGGCGTGTATGTTTATGCATCATGTATACACACACATGTCCTTTTCTCTGTCTTGTTGTTGTCGTTAGGTACCGTCGAGTCGGTATCTGACTTATAGCGACCCTACGTACAACAAGCGAATCACTATTGTCTGTGCTTCTCTGCTGTTCATTGGTTTTCAATGGCGGATTGATTTTTAGGAGTGGGTTGCCGGATCCATCTCCCAAGCCTACAGCACCTGCTGTTCCCAGGCGGTTCCCAGGAGGTCTCCCATCCAAGGACTAACCAGGCCCGACCCTGCTTAGCTTCCGAGATCTGATGGGATCAGATGCCACAGGGCTACGGCTGCAGGCTCTCTGTCTTGAGTATCTGGAAAACCATGAATTCGTATGGATAACTCTGTTTCCACTCTGCCACCAGGTGTTTGCACCTCCCTTCCGTGGCAGCGAGGCACCTGAGCCCCCCCATTATCCTACACATATGTAGTACCTATTTGATCAGTGCCCCCCTGTCTCCCATTGCTCCCCTTCTCCTCCATATTAGGCTCTGACGCTGCCTTGGGCCACCCCTACCTCATGCTGGCAACCACCCAACTCCCAGTTTTGAATCAACAGTTCATATACTTTTTAAACTATAAGGCCTGGCTTGTGCCTGTGGGCACCTAATGATGACCTGGACTAGAAAGCTGGGTTGTACCCACCTGCCGTATCTTGAGCCCAGGGTGCTGCCTCCAATTCTGTTTTCAGCTGGAAGGGACCTTTCCGATCCTCTGTGCACCTCCTTGTTTTGTACTCAGAAAACCGGGGGGCCAGGAAAGAACAGGGATGTTCTGCATGTCTAAGACCAAGTTGAGGCAGAGTAAGGACAAGATTCCTCCTTCTGCCACCCACCCCAACCCCCATCACTGCCTGTGTCTTATTTTTCCTGTCTCCTTAGGAGACCCTGCGTCGCTGGCCTCCACCCTGGCCCTTGGTGTCCTTTCTAAGATACAGGGCTGACCATATCCTTCAGCTCTGCAGGGCTTCTCAGCCCATAGGCTCACAGACTGCACCCATCTGATCCACAGACTTGTCTCATTTGTCCTGCACTTGAGAATTGGGATGTTCCCCGTAAAATTCCAAATTCTGGGCTTTTCTTGGAAAATGAGAAGATCTGGCAACCTGAACACATACCTCTACCTAGTTCCTTGACAGATCTCCTTAGTTTATGATGAGGTCACCTCCTGTATTCATTTCTTTTATATCACGGTGACCAAATACCTGAGAGAGCAAGTTAGAGGTGGAAAGACTTATTTTGGCTCATTATTTTGGAGGGTTCAATCCATCGTGATGGAAAAAGCACGGCAGAGCAGCTCACATCACGGCAGAAAGAAAGCAGAGAAAAGGGGAATGCAGGAAGGGGCCAGGGTGAGATATAGCCCCCAGGGCCACACTCCTAGCAACCCACTGTTTCCAACTAGGCTCCACCTTTCAGCTTTCCCCTCTCACTAATGCCATCATATTATGACTCCATCGAAGGATTAATCCATTGATGAGTTTAGAGCCCTCATTATTTAATTGTCTCTGGAAACACCCTCACAGACATACTCACTAATCACCTTTGTTGTTGTTGTTAGGTGCTGTCAAGTCAGTATCCGACTCATAGCAACCCTCATAGGGTTTTCAATGGCTGCCTGTTTTGGGATTGCCTTGGGAGTGGATTGTCAGGTCCTTCTCCCATTTTTTTGCAGTGCTGGGAATTGAACTCGGGACCTCAGAGACTGCAGTGCAGTGCTCTACCAACTGAGCTAAATCCCAGCCCACTAATCACCTAGGTGTTTCTTAATCCGCTCAAGATGACAATCAAACTAACCAGCAACAGCAGCCAGGTCACAGCGGCATGCATACTTATAATCCCTGTAACTTCAGAGGCAGAGGCAGGAGGATTGCAAGTTCGAGGCCAGAGACAGTGAGTGTAATTTAGACCTTGTCTCAAGATAAAAAATAATGCCGGGCGTGGTGGCACACGCCTATAATCCCAGCAGCTTGGGAGGCGGAGGCGGGAGCATCGCAAGTTCGAGACCAGAGGCAGTCTGCGTAATTTAGAGAGACCCTGTCTCAAAAAGTAAAAAAAAAAATGGGCTGAGGTGCAGCTCAGTGGTCCAGCACTTGCAGAGCATGCAGGCGCAAGGCCCTGGGTTCAACCCCCAGTACCGCCAAAAAAAAAAAAAAAAAAAAAAAAAAAGATAAAAAATAATAAGGGGACCTGGGAATTCAGCTCAGTGGTACAATGCTTACAAGGTGAATAAAGCCTTGAGCTCAACCATCCAGTACTGGGGGAAAAAAAGAAGAAAGCACATATCCCAATAAACACATCATAAAGTGAAAATATTGTAAGTTAAAAATGCATTTAATAGAACTAAACTACCCACCACCCTCCCTTAGCTCAGCCTCCTAAACATGCTCAGAACACCGTATTAGTCTATAGCTCGCTGAAAGCACCTAACCCAGTCTGCTTTAGAACAGTGTTGAGTGTCTGTTGGAATCTGTTGAATTCAGCTCACCATAGAATGATGGTTATTTCCCGTACAGTCACCTGGCCGACTGGGAGCTGAAGTGTGGCCCTGCTCAGCATATCACTTGTCAGGTGCCACTGAGCCAGTCAGAGGCTCATAGGGTTTTCAATGGCTCAATGGTTGTTCAGGATTGCTTCGGGAATAGATGGCCATGTCCTCCCATTTTTGCAGTGCTGGGGCTCGAACCCAGGTCCTCAGAGAGTGTGAAGCAGAACTCTGCCTACTGAGCCAAACCCCAGCCCTCACATCACTAGCGTAGGAAAAGGGCCACACGCAAAAGTCCGAGGATGGTTTCTACCGAATGCTTATCATGTTCATATCGTCGTCAAATCAAAAGATTGTCACCCCACTGTAAGTGGGGCACTGTCTGTCATTGGCTGAAACTCAGTGACAGCTGCCCCCCCTTTGTTTCTCCCCACCACCCCCACCCTCTGACAGTCCGCATGGTGGGCTGCCTGCCCAGCCCCTCCTAGCACTTGGCTGGAGAATCCCTGGCCCTGACCTGGCCCTCAGGACCCCCTCCCTGGGCCTCTCCATCTTCCCTGCTCCATTCTGTCTTGCCCCACCTGCCAGCAGGCGCTGTACCCCAGCACCCTGGGTTCCTCCTACTCTTGCCCTTTGCTCTTCTCACTGTAGGAGCCGGTTCTTTCCCTCCGCCCACCTTCCTCCTGCTGCTCTGCTCTGACGTCATCATCTGCAGGAAGCTTCCCTGAGACCCTGGGGAGCCTCCTCTGGGCTCCTCCAGCCCCTCCCTCTGACCCCACACCATTCTCCTCCTTTCTTTTCCTGTCTCTGCTGCTTAACTGTTGCCTCCCAGGTCCAAGGACCGATTTTCAGCTCCATGTGCCTAGTGCCAAAGATGGCTCAGCATGTAACAGACACTTCCTAGATGGTAATCAAATGAGTGTTAATAACGGCACCAAAAAATATTCACCTAGCACTTCTTGGATTCCACACACAGTGCTAAGTGCTTTTATGGGTTTTTTTTTTTTTGGTACTGGGGGTTGCCTGGCACAGAATCGGCAAGTGTTTTGATCTGCTGTACATAGGGTCTCTATGAGTCGGACTGGACTCAACGGCACCTAACAACAACAACAACTGGGGGTTGAACCCAGGCCCTCGCGTACTGTGCAAGTGCTGGACCACTGAGCTGCACCCCCAGCCCATTTTTTTTTTTTTTTTTTTTTTTTTGCTTTATGAGACAGGGTCTTGCTAAGTTAGGCAGACTGCCTCTGGTCTTGAGCTTGCGATCCTCCTGTCTCCACCTCCCAAACCGCTGGGATTACAGGCGTGCACCACCACACCCAGCCAGTGCTAAGTGCTTTTTACGCACCCAGTCACTTGACTGTCACCCCGTGCTATGGGATAATTACTACCATCGTGCCCATTTCACAGGCACAAAAATGGGGCACAGAGATGTTAAGTGGCATGCTGAAGGTCACACAGTGATGGAGTCAGAGTTGAGGCCGGCAGTCTGACTCCACAGCACATGGTCAGACTCCCCATGTACCTCTCCAGGTTCAAGGGCTCCCCATTTTCACAATAAGGGAGGTGAGTAGGTGTAGATGACTGAGTCACAGGCACCCCTCTCCTCCCCACCACAACCCCATCCTGTTTTCTCATGCCCTTAGGGGCCCAAGCACAGAGCAGGCAGTGGGGAAAGTGGCCCCCTTTGAACCCGGCAGCCCACAGGCACTTTCTCCCTGCTGAGTCTTGGGAAACTGCGTCGTTCACGTATGATTGACACACAGAGCTAAGCATCAGCCTTTATGCAAGATTTCTAGGTGGTTGCGTTGGGTTTAGCAGGGCGCATTTGGTTTCCCAATCACCAAAGGGGAACCACACACCCGCTGGTCACCAACCTCCCACCAAGTCAAGCTCTACCCGGGAGCCTGGGAGTGTGGGACTCTGGGTGCTGTTGTTAAATCTCCGCTGTGTCCAGGGCAGAGAGGGAAGCCAAGGGCACGTGAGGTTTTCCTGCGACCGGACTTGCATTTCCTTACTCCTCTCAATAGCTTTCGGGGTCAGGCAGGAGTGGCCCTGTCTGCGGATGCGAAAACCAAGGCTCCAAGAGGTCAAGTCATTTGTGAGGAAGAGGACCAGCCGAGATTTTAACCAGGGCAGTCCTATTCCAGGTCCTTCACTCCTAAATGTTGTTGTTGTTAGGTGCAATCAAGTCATGTCTCACTCATAGCGACCCTCATAGGGTTTTTCTTTTTCTTTTTCTTTCTTTTCTTTTCTTTCTTTCTTTCTTTCTTTCTTTTTTTTTTTTTGTAGTACTGGGGGTTGAACCTAGGGCCTCACGCTTGCATGCTTTTCAAGTGCTGGACCACTGAGCTGCATGCCCAGCCTATTTTTTTTTTTTTTTTTTTTTACTTTGTTTTGAGACAGGCTCTTGCTAAATTACGCAGACTACCTCTGGTCTCCAGTTTGTGATCCTCCTGCCGTCGCCTCCCCAGCTGCTGGGATTATAGGCATTCCACATGGTTCCAGGCCCTTATAGGGTTTTCAATGGCTGATTGTTTCACGATTGCCTTGGGAGTGGATTGCCACGTCCTTCTCCCATTAACTCTTAAATTGTTGTTGTTGTTGTTAGGTGCCATCGAGTCGTGTCCGACTCATAGCAACCCTCATAGGATTTTCAATAGCACATTGTTTCGGGATTGCCTTGGGAGTGGGTTGCCACATCCTTCTCCCATTTTTGCAGGCTGGGAATCAAACTCGGGACCTCAGAGACTGTAGAGTGGTGCTCTACCAACTGAGCTAAATCCCAGCCCTATCTCTGAAATAGCCAGTGTAAAGCAGGGCTGAGAATTAAAACCTGTGTCCGTCTGCTTCTAAAGCCCCCAGTTTTCCCTTCACAGCCCATGAGTTCCCTGGGCTCTGGTGGGACCCAGAGGAAAGAAAGGGAGCTGCACTACCGCGGAGGAAAGCCACAGGAGGTGAGGGTCAGCGCCACCTCAGCTGAGCCCAGGCTGGGCTCCAGGCTGGGCTTTGTGCTCGCCTCATGCTGCAGAACGGAGAAGCATCTCCAAGGAGCAGGCAGCAGGAGCTGGCGGGGCATGCAGGGAGAGTGGAAACAGGAGGAGGAGGAGGAGGTGGAGGCTGGAAAGGGAAGAGGGGGCGGAGGGGTGACGCGGAGCTGGAGCACCGCGCTGTGTGCTAGCGCTCCAGAGACACAGCGTTTTCCTGTTTCCTTCCACGTCTGACCCCCCAAGACAGGTGTCAGATGCATTCCACAGTGACTGGATCTGGTGCCTTCTACATGCCAGGCTCAAGCTAGCCTCCAGGGACATTGCCAGGGACAAAACCTGACAAGGTCCCTGCCATCAGGGGGGTAACATTCTGATAGGGGGAAGATGCCCAAGAGGTGCAAACAAATGTAGACAGTGGAGTGGCCCAAGGCGTTTGTAAGGACCTTGGGTAATAAGTGTCCTGAAGAAGATATAATAAACAGATGCAGTGGAAGGACAGCGTAGAGGTGGGGATTCCACCAGAGAGGGCTCTTGGACAGGGTGGCCATTAAATGAAGGCTCTAACCTAATCAATGGATGAATCCTTCGATGGAGTAATAATATGATGGCATTAGTGAGAGGGGAAAGCTGAAAGGTGGAGCCTAGTTGGAAGCAATGGGTTATTAGGAGTGTGTCCCTGGTGGCTATATCTCACCCTGGCCCCTTCCTGCATTCCCCTTTTTCTCTGCTTCCTTTCTGCCATGATGTGAGCTGCTCTGCCGTGCTTTCCCCGTCATGATGGATTGAACCCTCCAAAATAATCAGCCAAAATAAGTCTTTCCACCTCTAACTTGCTCTCTCAGGTATTTTGGTCACTGTGATGTAAAAGTAATTAATACAGGAGGTGACCTCATCATAAGCCAAGGAGGATCCGTCAAGGAGCGGAAGGGACTCAAGAGGAACTGGCTTGCTGACCCACATGGCACACAGCCAGCACCCCTGCCCACTACCCCAAGGTCTGCGCCATGTGCCCACCTCACCCCTGTTCTGTTTCTTCTCCGCAGGTTTGACATCTACAGGAAGGTGCCCAAGGACCTCACCCAGCCAACGTACACCGGGGCCATTAGTGAGTAGCTGCCTTTCTAACCCTTCCCTTGACCCGCGCATGCACCACTGGGTTCCCGGGCCTCCTCTTGCTGTGCAGCGCTCTGGACCAGGGAGGAAAGAAAGAAAGAAGGGCGGAAGGGCAGAAGATGAGCTGAGCACTTGGCCAGCCCCTTCGCCTATTTGCTCATTGAGTCTTTGCCTTTAGTATAACTCTGCAAGCTGCAGTCATCCTCTGCTTCTAGGATACACGAAAAATGATCAAAACAGATTGTGGATGCGCAATCTGAAAATCCAAAATCTTCCAAAATCCAAAATGTGCGTGTGCATATGCGTGTGTGTGTGCGTGTGTGCGTGTGCGTGTGCGTGTGCGTGCGTGTGCGTGTGCGTATGCGTGTGTGTGCGCGTGCGTGTGTGTGCGCGCGTGCGCGTGTGCGTGTGCGTGTGTGCGTGCGCGTGCGTGTGTGCGTGTGTGTGCGTGCGTGTGCGCGCGTGTGTGCGTGCGTGTGCGTGTGTGCGTGTGTGTGTGTGTGTGTGTGTGTTGCCGGGGATGAACCAGGGCCTCCTGCATGCTAGGCACGGAGATAGAATCCAACACTTTTTGAGCACCAATGCGACAATGGAAGTGGAAAAGCCACACCTAGTCTTGTGTGACGGGTTGTAGTCAAAACATGTTATTGTTGTTGCTGGGTGCTGTCGAGTCGATATCCAACGCATAGCGACCCTACATACAACAGGGGAAACACTATTGTCGGTGCTTCTCTGCTATTCATAGGGTTTTCAATGGCTGATTGATTTTTGGGAGTGGGTTGCTGGGTCCTTCTCCCAAGCCTACAGCTCCTGGTGTTCCCAGGCGGTCTCCCATCCAAGTACTAACCAGGCCCGACCCTGCTGAGCTCCTAAGATCTAACAGGATTGGATGCCACAGGGCTATGGCTGCAGGCAGCCAAAACATAGGTACACTAAAAAAATTATGTATCAGATTGCCTTCAGGGTATGTGTGTAAGGTCTACATGAAACATGAATTTCATGCTTAGGCTTGGGTCCCATCTCCAAGATGGTATTCCAGAATCTGAAAAAATCTGAAATCCCAAACTCTTGTGGTCCCAAGCATTTCACATCCAACCAGCCCTGGGGGAGGAAACTAGGGTTTAAGGGTGGGAGGGAGCATCATTTTAATCTTCAAACCTTTGAAACCGTGTGTGTCTCTTACATAAGCACATTTTTGATCCATTTGTAAGATGTCCCTCATCTAGACTTTGGTTTCTACAGACCATTCTTCAGTAAAAGGAACCAGGGTCCTTAGAGGAATGGCCAATTCTAGTGCTAGGCAGGGAAGGTACCACATGAGCCTGGGAACCTGTGTCAGCAAGGCCTAGGCACCCACCCGACAGAGGACCCAAGGACCAAAGCTGGAGGGTAATCAAATAATGACGTTATGGTTTAGAACCCAGAGAACTGGGAGGAAGCCCCAGGAGTCTATACGGATATAAATGAATGGGGGAGAAGAGGCAGATCTTGCTTACAGAAGAATTCCCAGCAATCTCTGTGGACACTCCCCCATCCCGGAGGAGGAGCTAACTTCCCTCTCCTCAGTGTGGGCTGGGTGAAGCAACTCTCTGCCCAAGAATAGAGAACAGGAATTTAAAATAGTAGCTGTACTGTAGGGAAACCTGGAGATGCCACCTCAGGCATATGAGGAAGTTTGGCATCACAGCGACACGTCACACGGGTGCGATGGACGCCTGCTGTAATGTGCAGAGGCCCCTCGCCTCTGCGGGATCTTCCTTCCAAGAAGCTACAACCACGCTGATCACGAGAAAGCTTCACAGTCCCAGACTGCGGGGCCTTCTACGGAATGCATGGCCAGGATCCATCCAAAGGAACAAGGACTCGAAAAACTGAGGGAAGCCCTGGGAACTACGACAGACTAGAGAAGAAGGACACGGCATGAGTAGCGCAAAGTGAGATCCTGGAACAGAAACAAAGCGTTTGCGAGAAAACTGGTAAAATCCAAATCAAGGCTACAGCTAAGCTAGTAACACTGCACCCATGTTAATTTCATTTTGACAAAGGCACTGTGGTTTTTTGGGACATTAAAATAAGAGGGAGCTGGATGAAGGCTGCAGCCACAGCCCTGTGGCGTCTGATCCCATCAGATCTCGGAAGCTAAGCAGGGTCGGCCCTGGTTAGTATTTGGATGGGAGACCGCCTGGAAAGACCAGGTGCTGTAGGCTTGGGAGAAGGACCCAGCAACCCAGTCCCAAAAATCAATCTGCCATCGAAAACCCTATGAATAGCAGAGAAGCACTGACATTAGCGTTTCCCCTGTTGTACGTAGGATCGCTATGAGCCAGACACCGACTCAACGGCACCTAACAACAACACAACAGATGAAGGGAACTCTGTTGTATCTTTGCGTCCATTATTAGTCTGCAATAGAAAATGAGTTTTTTGTGTGTGTTTTTTGCAGTTCAGGGGCCTGAACCCAGGACATTGTACATACTTTGCAAGTACTCTTCCACTGAGCTGCATCCCCCATCCCCCTGTTTTTACTTTTCATCTTGAGACAGAGTCTTGCTAAGTTACACAGGCTGCCTCTAGCCTCAAACTTACGATCCTCCTGCCTCTGCCTCCTGAGTTGCTGCGATTACAGGCACGCACCCGGCTAAAAAATGTATTTTAAAGAATAATATTCAAAACCAAACCAAAACCACCCTAGAAGGGGGCATACATTAGCTTCATTTTTCAGATGAGAGAGTGAGTTCAGAGAGGTTAAGTGACTTGTTTGAAGTAATCACAGCTTACAAAAATGTGGAGCCAGGATGAAGACTCACGTGAGCCTTCCTGGCCCCTCCTCCACCTCTCCAGGGCTTAGAGAGACCTTTCCCATTGACTGTCCCAGGCCTGCTGCCTGAGCAGGGGCCAAATTAGGGTCTGTTGGCTTCCAGCTGAGCCCATTCTCAGGTGGGAAGATGGCCTTGGGGATCCCCACCCTCGCCAACTGGTCCTTCTCAGCTCTCCCTCCTGCTGGGCCTATTGAAAGCCATGAAGCCAGGGGGCCAGCTGTGTGTTGCACAGGCCTTCCCGGGTCACCCTCCCATTTAGCAGCTGTGTCACCTTGGGCAAGTCACTTCTCTGAGCCTCAATTTCCTGATGGGTTGAGGGGGATCCAAGCTGTCCAGTGCATAGTAAGTAAGCCCTCACTACCGGACGGTTCCCCTCTTCTTACCGCTGTCCTCCTAGAGACCCACCTTCAGCCCGTCGTTGCTACTGTAATCCAATTTAGCTTTGAAAAATAATACATAGATAACATCTATAAAAACGTGTATAGAAATACATATACATATTTCAAAAATAAATATATGTACTTTTTTTTTTTTTTTTTTTACAGTACTGGGCGTTGAACCCAAGGCCTCGAGCTTGCATGCTCTGCAAGTGTTGGACCCTGAGTTGGACCCTGAGCTGCACCCTCAGCCCATTTTTTTAGTTTTTGAGACAGGGTCTCCCTAAGTTACGCAGACTGCCTCTGGTCTTGAACTTGTGATCCTCCTGCCTCCGCCTCCTGAGCCGCTGGGATTACAGGTGTGCACCACCACGGCCGGCTAAATATATGCACTTTTAAAAACACTTTTTTCCCTCTAAACCAATCGCACCCTAATAGACATGCTTTTTCAACCACGTTTTGCTCACTCAAGAGATCTGTGTCTCACCAGGGCCTATATCAGTTTATACAGTGCCCGTGGGTCTGTCTTTGTTTTTTATAGCGTGGAAATTAAGTTTAAATCTCATCTCCAGCTGCTGAAGAAGCTTAGCTATCAGGCCGAATTTTCTAGCTCCTGTGTCCCGGCTTCCCTGCCAACTGGATGAGAAAGAATCCCGTCAGCGGGCAGAGGACACTGCACCTGGCCCCTAGCCCCTTTCTGGCCAGTGCCATGTATGCTGTGTAACCCAAAAGGCTCTGTTCCTTGACCCCTCCCGGGGAGAGGGCATTAGGGTAACACAGGAGGAAAGGCGTCCGCTTAGATCATGAGAAACGAGGCTCCCCGGCCCCTTCCTACTCCCGCCAGCATCTCGGACCACTTTGCTGCCTGCGCCGCTCCAGGCTCCCCTTTCTAACGTGCTTAACCATCAGCTGTGAGTCTTTCTAGCACCCTTTGGGAAAGAGTTGGACTTTGGTTTACCTACATCATTGTCCCCCACAAAGCCAGCCGCTGTGCTCACGGTCTCCCTCATCCTTTATTAAGTCGATCCATCCCGGACACTTTTCCTACCGGCCATCGGGGGCTCCACCTTCTTCTACGCAACCGTGTCCTCGTCCATTACCTGGCTGACCCATGGTGTATGTAACCCACCCCACAGGTTGCCAGATTCCAGCCCGAAATCCCTGTCCGTGTCTCTTTTGCATCCTTATATGGTTAATTCTGTAAGGTGACTTTCCTAAGAGAGGAATTGCCGGGTCAGAAGGCATGTGCCTTTTACCATTTAGAGGATCCTGCCAAGTGCCCCTCCGGGGACCCGTCTGATGCACATTCCCAACCACAGCGTGCGACGGCAGATGTCCTTACATGAGAGGAGAAGTGTGAGGCGTAGGAAGCCAGCCCTTAGCTACCATTTGGTGAACAAATATTTATTAAGCAGGGCCTGGGCCCAGGCTCTGTGCCAAGTTCTGCGACTGTGCTGATGAAAGGCTGTGGCCTTCGTCCTTGAAGGGCTCCCAGCCAGACGGGGCAGGCGGACTCCCAGCATAAGCCATTGCATTACGTTGGGATAAGTTCTATTAATAACCGCAGGAAAGAGCAAGGTTGCCGGAGACTCGAAGATCAGACTTTGGGTTTTGCCTCCTCCACGTGGCCAAACTCCTTGACCTTCTGGCAAAGTGCTGGGTGCCAGGTCCTGTGTCTCCTCCACGGGGTTGCGCCCAGTTTCCTACCAGCAAGCATTCTCCTGGGGTCGCATTCCTACCGCCCGGGGCCTGAGTCAGTTTCAGGAGAAGTCTGGAGTCTGAGAGCCTTTTCAAAGCCTTGCCCAAACATGGACTGAAAAACCTTCACCCAGCCGCCAGTTTCCAGGGGCGCTTCTGGGGAAAACACTTCCTACCTGCCTTCATGGTTTTCATCCATTTATTCATTAAACCAATAATTATTCTCTGCCTTGTCTGAGCCAGGCACTGTGCTAGACCCTGAGGCCACAGTGCTACCGAGACCTCATCTTGACGTCCCAATCTGGGACAGGGCTAAGGGGATCATCCACCACATAGCAAGGGTAATCAGAGACTGTGGGTGTCTTGAGTGTCAGCGAGTTTTCCTATCAACCTGCTGGACTGACCAGGCTTCGGTCCACACAGGAAAAAGCACACAGGTTTTAAAAAGGGGCCTCCCTTCCCCATCCCCTCCCTACAGTCTGGACAGAGTGAGGACTTGGGGGCACGTCGGTAGACATGGGCCAGGGGGGGCAGCCAGAACACCTGGATCCAGCTGTGTCAGCCTTGGCCTTCAAAAACACTCCCTACTTTGGACCTGTTCAGCACTGCAGCACACAGTGGGGCTTGGAGACGGGTGGGGAAAATGATTCTGAACTGTGGGTCCTGCATGGCACTGGCCAGAAGGGTGTCAGGGGCCAGGCGCAGTGTCCTCTGCCCGCTGGCAGGATTCTCGCCCAGTTGGCAGGGAAGTGGGGGACACAGGAGCTAGAAAATTCGGCCTGATAGCTAAGCTTCTTCAGCAGCTGGAGATGAGATTTAAACTTAATTTCCATGCTATAAAAAACAAAGAAAGGCCCTTGGGCACTGTATAAACTGACATAGGCCCTGGTGAGACACACATCTCTTGAGTAAGCAAAACGAGGTTGAAAAAGCGTGTCTGTTAGGGTGCTATTTGTTTAGGGAAAGAAAGTATTTTTAAAAAGACATATATTTATCTTAAAATTTTTATATGTAAATGTATATACATTTTATAGATGTTATCTATGTATTACTTTTCAAAGCTAAATTGGATTACAGAAGCAATGACATTTGCTCAAAAGATGGTGCCAATCAAATTAATGCCAGTGCCACTATGCCACTGCACATTCTTAAACAGCAAAATGGAAAGTTTTTGCCTCAAGACGTGTATGCATTTTTTGGGCACCTTCTGTATACAGGTGTGCGCACACCTGTAATCCCAGCACTTGGGAGGCTGAGGCAGGAGGATCATGTGTTCAAGGGCAGCCTGTGCTACATAGTGAGACTCTGTCTCAAACAAACAAACAAAGAAACAAAAAACACGTATATTTATATATGACTATATAATTGCATAAGCCTGCAGCCATAGCCCTGTGGTATCTGATCCTGTTAGATCTAGGAAGCTAAGCCAGGTCGGGCCTGGTTAGTACTTGGATGGGAGACCGCCTGGGAACACCGGGTGCTGTAGGCTTGGGGAAAAGGACCTGACAACCCACTCCCAAAAATTAATCCACCATTGAAAACCCTATGAACAGCAGAGAAGCACTGACAATAGTGTTTCGCCTGTTGTATGTAGAGTCACTATGAGTTGAATACCGACTCGACGGCACCTAACAACCACAACATGTATTAAAGAGCACCTGAGAAAGAGAGCTGGTAGCCCGTTGGAGGACTGAGGTCCACCCTGACCCCAGAATCAGATCAGTTGCAAGGGCAGGCCACCTTTCTGGAGGTGGGGCTGCTTCATGCTAAGGCCACGAGTAAGAAGGGGCTTGAGGGTCTGTGGGCAGCTGACCCCCCCTGTGTCCTGGGGTCCCCACGCAGCTTTCCTCCAAGGTGGCTGGAGGGGCCGGGAGGGCTGGCTCTCCTCCATGCCCGCCGCCCTAACTGTCTGACTTTTGGTGTTTCTCACAGTCTCCGTCTGCTGCTGCCTCTTCATCCTCTTCCTCTTCCTCTCGGAACTCACCGGCTTCATCACGACAGAAGTGTAAGTCATTCTTCCCTGGTGGGGCGCTGCGTGCTTTCTGGGCCCCCAGACAGGAAGTGGGAGGGGTATTTAAAGGGGACAGAACGATCCAAGCGGACGACCTTCTGTATCCCGGCTCTCGGCATCGGTGGCTGTCCTGTCTCCCCACGAGGGCTTTGAACTTGGAGCGCAACCCAATGTCTCTCTGTCAAAGAGAAGAGGACGCTTTGGGTGCATTCCGTCCGGGCCCCCTGGTCCCCACGTGGGCAGAAATCCTTTGCTCATCTCCGCCGTCCCTTTGTTTGGCCTGGGGGCTTTTCTCCCTCTGAATCATCTCAGGGTCACTTGCTGTGACAGGAAGAGCTCAGAGCCCCGGGGCTGCTTCCTGCTGAGGGGTGAGGGGCTGACATCAGGTCCTGCACTCCACGAGGCCCCTCTTGTTCTCAGGCCCCCCGCTCTGGAGGCGATGTGTGGGCTTCCTGGCAGTGAGTGACACGGTGGTCATCCATCCCCAATTCCTAGAATCAGCCGCCCTCCGTAACCTAGTAAACGCTCCAAGGCATGTGAAACACCGGATGCCATTGACATGGCTCAGCCCTGGCCTCCCGGGCCTCCTCCCCACGTGCCCCTTGGCCCTGGGCGGTGGGCCGGGCTCCGGAAGCTTCCTGCCTTGGCCACTGGCTGCAGGCTTCAAAGCCTCCTCGTGGCTGTGTTTACGACCCACTGTTGTCTGGAGGCCGGGCCCTGGCGGCCCCCTCTCCGGTTCAACATGGAAATTTTCTTTCTCCGTCCACGGGATGTCTTGGTTTGCTTTGCCTTGCCCTCAGCCACAGGACGGTAGGAAGCTACAAACATCGCTGCCTGGCCCCGGGGCTCTTGATGTGATACCAGCGTCACCCCCTTTGTCTCCAAACTGCCCAGGGAGGGCTGAATCCTCTTTATGGAAGAAACCGAGGCTGGGCGTGGTGGTGCCTCCCCGAGATCCCAGCGCTGGGGAGGCTGAGGCAGGGGGATTGTGAGTTCGGGGCCAGCCTGGGCTACATAGTGAGACCCTGTCTCAATAAAAAGAGAGAGGCAGAGAGAGCCAGAGAGACTAAAGAGAAGGAGAAAAACAAAACAAAAAAATAAAAGAAGGAGAAGAAGAGGTAATGGAGGCTTGGGGTGAAGGGACTTGGCCCAGCTCACACAGTTAGGAGGTGACTCCCTGTTGGTGGGAGAGCCGCAATCGCCTCCTCTAGCTCACTTCCGGATGTGGCTTCCCATCCCCACTGCCGTGGGAGAGTTTGCCTCCCCGTCACTCTGATCTTTTTTTTTTTTTTTTTTTTTTTTTTTTGCAGTACTGGGATTTGAACCCAGGGCCTCACACTTGCATGCTCTACAAGTGCTGGACCACTGAGCTGCACCCCCAGCCCAAATTTTTTACTTTTTTGAGACAGGATCTCTCTAAGTTATGCAGTCTGCCTCTGGTCTCGAACTTGCGATCCTCCTGCCTCCGCCTCCCAAGACACTGGGATTACAGGCATGTACCACTGCACCTGGCTACTCTGATCCTGTTTTTTACCCTAATGGCACCAAAGCCTAGGGGGTCCCATAAGCTGGGGGCAAGAGCACCGGCCAACGCAGCGAGAGACCCAGGAGAGGTTTCTGCTTGATTATTACTTTGCTATGTATCTCCCGACAAGTTGCTCAACCTCTCTGGGGCTCAGTATTGCTAACTAAATAAGGGAGAGTAGACCAGAGTCAAAGCCCCCTTTCATCTCTGAGAGAGGCTTTATCTGCGTCCCAAGACAAGGCCCCCTGCCCGTGCAGGGGTCAAAGAAAGGGTTTTGTTCCCTGTTGACCTCTAATGAAAGGGGACTTTGTCCAAGGCAAACATCTGCCCCTGTGCGCATTTGGGCCAGTGATGTTTCGGGGTTCACCCTCATGAATCAGAGGCAGAAGCCGGGGGACAAGCCAGATACTGAGGCTTGCTGACATTAGGAAGCACCTACTGTGTACCAGGTGGGTACCCAGTAGCCTTTCCGGGCTGGACCCTTCTCCCTAGCACAAAGGCTGCTCTGCAGGCTGATCATGTTCTTAGTAAGGTGAGAGCGGGACATGTACAACAGCAGCAAGGACCAGGCACCAGGGGGCCCAGATGGTCTTACATATTAAGGGCAGGAGTACCAGCAACTGCGGGCTGGGATTTAGCTCAGTTGGTAGAGCGCCGCTCTGCAGTCTCTGAGGCCCTGAGTTCAGTTCCCAGCACCGCAAAATGGGAGAAGGACGTGGCAATCCACTCCCAAGGCAATCCCGAAACAGCCAGCCATTGAAAACCCTATGAGGGTCGCTATGAGTCGGACTCGACTGGATGGCACCTAACAACAACAACCAGCAAGTGCAAAGGCCATGAGGCAGGAATTTCCTGGTGCGTGTGAAGAATGGAAAGAAAAGTTTCTATCTTAAACAGAAATGGAACCCAAGGACATATAGAAAAATACTATATGGTAAAAGAGAAGACTTGGATGGGAAACTTAGATGGAAGGGGGGAAGAGGGGGAAACATAGGGGAGGGTAAGGAGTAACCTATATGAATAATGTTTATCAAATTGCATATATGAAAATTGTTACAATGAAAAGCATGTCAAAATGAATCACATTATGATGTACATTAAAAATTTCTAATAATAAAAAAAGATACCTTTCAAAAAAAAAAAAAGAATGGAAAGAAGGCTGTCATGGCTGGAGCAAAGTGAGTAAGCAAAGGAAGTAGAGGATGGAGCAGGCAGAAACGAGCCCTCGTGACTGCCTGGCACCAGGGAAGTTCACGCCTGGACCATGCGCTCCCGGAGCTCTGGGCCAGGTCCTCTTACTCACTGCCAGGTACATCCATGCTCAGGGTCGCTAAAGATACTAGCTGTGGACACAGCCTCAAGCAGACAAAACTAGACTACACCTGCCCCTTAGTGCCCAGGCGGGATTGTTTCTCAGAGCTTCCACCTGTAAAAAAATCCTCAGATGCTAAAGTCGCTTCTGTAAAATGGTGTAATATTTGTGTATATGCGTCCTTGCCTGTATCTTCCCATACTCTTTAAATCATCTTACACAACTTACAATACCTTGCTGTTGTTGTTGTTAGGTGCCGTCGAGTGCGAGTCTGACTCACAGCGACCCTCATAGGGTTTTCAATGGCTGACTGTTTTTTGGGATTGCCTTGGGAGTGGGTTGCCACGTTCTTCTCCCATTTTTGCGGTGCTGGGAATTGAACCCGGGACCTCAGAGATTGCAGTGCAGCGCTCTACCAACTAAGCTAAATCCCAGCCCTACAATACCTGGTACTACGCAAATGCTATGCAAATAGTTGTCATACTGTATTGTTTAGGAAATAATGATGAGAGTCTCTACGTGTTCAGTACAGGTGAAATTTTTTTTCCTAAATATTTTCAGTCCAAGGTTGATTCAGTCTGTGGATGCCAAACCCACAGATAGAGAAGGTTAAGTGCCCTTCTCAGTTAGTGCTAAGTGCTCTGAAGGGAAAATCAAAGCAGGGTGGGCGCTAGAAAAGGAGGGGGCTGTGGGGATGTGATGTTTTGTGAGGATTAAGTGAAATCATTCAAAACAAGACAAAATAATGTAGCTGAAGGATACCAAACATGGTGCCTGGACTTAAGTATCAGTCGGTCCTTACCTCTTTCTTTGAGACAGGGTCTCACTAAGTTGCACGGCTGCCTCTCTTCAAACTTGCAATCCTCCTGCTTCAGACTCCCAAGTTGCTGGGATTGCAGGTGTGCACCAGCATACCCAGCTGTCTGCCTCTCTCCATGCCTTTATGTATTTGTTTATTTGTTTATTTTTGCAGTACTGGGGGTTGAACCCAGGGCCTCGTCCTTATATGCTTTGCAAGTGCTGAACTACTGAGCTGCACCCCCAGCCCATGTTTTTACTTCTTATTTTTGAGACAGGGTCTCGGTAAATTACTCAGACTGCCTCTGGTCTTGAACTTGTGATCCTCCTGCCTCTGCCTCTGGCTCCTCCATGCCTTTATTTGTTGCCTACGCCATTTATTTGTTGCCTGTTGTTGTTGTTGTTAGGTGCTGTTGAGTCGGTATTCGACTCATAGAGACCCTCATAGGGTTTTCAATGGCTAACTATTTCGGGATTGCCTTGGGAGTGGATTGCCAGGTCCTTCCCCCATTTTTTCGATGCTGGGAATCGAACTCGGGACCTCAGAGACTGCGGTGCTGCGCTCTACCAACTGAGCTAAATCCCAGCCCTATTCGTTGCCTACGCCTTTCCCATCTAACCCTAAGCAGGCTTCCGGCTGCTCGGCATCTGGCCTGTGATACACGTGCAGTGAATGTTAATTTCCTCATCCTCTGGCCCCTGTTTGAGTTCAGGACTGGCCTTTCTGGCCTCCCGCTGACACCCTGCGGGTGGCATTAGTCAGCTCAGCCTGAGTGAGGTCCTTGCTGCTGACAAGTGAGTTTTGACGTCAGAGCTGGAGCTGGGAACAGGTAGGCCCCACCTGCTGTGTGCCCACAAGGGCTGCATACTGGGCGGGGGGCGGGCCACTCGGGCCAGCAGGACAGGACATCAAGTGCTGTTTACCCAGGGCAGGGCGGCTTCTTTCTGCCAGCACAGTGTGTCCCCACACTCCCAGCTCCCCTGCCCCAGGACCTCCTCCTACTACTGCCTGGAGTGAGCCCAGGGCATCGCTGGAGAGGAGGAAAGGCGGGGCAAGGAGGCCCGAAACTCCTAGGAGCACCTAGGGAGCCTTAGCCTGGGTCCGCTGACTGCCCCTCGGTCATCAGCTCATCACAGTGGCAGGGCCACAGCAAGGGAGGAGGCAGGAGGAGAAGAAAGACCCATGACCCCGCCACCCTCCCTTCCTGCTGCCTCCCTGCCGAGGTCTAGGAGTTGCCCAGAGGGTGGGGTGGGGGGGCTGAGCCCCCAACAAGCCATTGGAGAAAACAGGATTTGCTTCCCTGGGCCCTGGAAGCTGCAGCGTGAGGAACTGAAGGTGACTGATTTTTCTCTTTCTGGGCAGCTGGCCCTCCCTGGTGGTGTTAGGACCACTGCGGGTCCGCGTCGCCTCCCACCATGACAGGAAGCGAGGTCAGTGCCGGCTGGTTCAGCATCTCTGGGCCACAGCCTGTGGTTATCAGTGACATAAGGCGCTTCTTCTGGCCGGGCCCACGGAGAGGGAGGAGGATTTGTTTGGGTAGTTGAGTTCCAATCTGGGCTTTGGACAGGCTGGTGGTTATCCTTGGGAAAGTGGCCCCACAAGATGTTCAGAGCAGGCCCAAGAAGGTGGCCGCAGAATGTTCCAGATTTTGCCCAGGCTCTGATGCCTTTTTTTTCTCTCTTTTTTTTTTTTTTTTTTTGGTTCTGGGGGTTGAGACTTTGGCCTCACACATACTAGGCAGATGTCTACAACTGAGCTGCACTCCCATGCCTGATTTACTTTGTATTTTGAGACAAAGTCTCTGGCTTTGAACTCACGCTAACCTGCCTCTGCCTCCTGAGTCACTGGGATTACGAGTGTGCACCACCACGCTACATCAGTAATTATTAACCCCATGTAGATACATAATAATCAAATGTAGTGACAGGAACTCTGCCCTGATAATTTATAGCATAATATGCCTTATGGTACTGACCAGTCAGGAGTTATTCTAAGTGACCCCGTGCTAGTTTAACATGCCCAGGGTAGCATTTTTAATAATCGTCTCATGTAACCCTCATAAAACCCTTTGAGGTCACTACTATTGTTAGCCCCTCTTTAGAGCTGGGGAAACTGAGGCACCAGGAGACCAACACCCCATGAGGTTAGGGAGTGATGGAGCTAGAGTCAAGCCCAGGTTTGTTGGAGCCCGAGCCCATCGTGGGCACCCTGCCCTGTCATACGCCCCTATCACTCACCCCTGTCGGCCCAGAGTATTTTGGAGCCCCTCGTGTGGGGGAACTGCTGGTTTTTGGTCCGAGTTATTGGCCGGAGGACTTACCTAGGTGCACGCTTCTCGTGTGAGGTGGCAGGCAGGCAGGAAGTAGGGGCTCAGAGCTGACCTCGAGTCATGTGTTCGCACATCCCCACAGTGGGCCAGCCTGGGGAGAGCAGTAGCTTAACCAGGCAGGAGCTGGAAGACTCCTCGGAGCCCAGTGTACCTGCTCAGAGCCTAGATGAGGGGCCAGGGCTGGGTGGAGAGTCAGGATGTCACACTGCTGACCTTAGCCATGGGAGGCCGGAAGCCTTCTGGGCATTAAGTGACCGGTCCATTGCTCGGAAAGGTCAGCTCTCATGAAGGTGGGTTTGGGGCAGGGCAACCCGAGGCAGGGCTGCTGGGTGATGACCAAGGTGGAGGGGCTCGGGGGGTGTCGACCGTGGCCTTGCAGCAGGGAGAGGGGTGGGGCTGGACAGCTGGCTGTCCACGGGTGACTTTCGGGACATCACCTGGTATGCAGTAGCTGTGCTTTTACTTGCTAGAGGAGTCAGGATTTAAAAGTCCAGGCCTAGATGTTTTCTGGCAAGCCTCCGCCCTTCCCTTCCCACTCCTACCCCGTCCCCTCCCGCCGCCTCGTCTGCTGCGTGGAAGTTTCCATTCAATCAAATTGTTAAGCATGGAGGTCAGCAACTTTGGGCAGGAATCTGAACTATTCAAGCGCTCTTCTAAAAGCAAATAAAATTGTTTTCCATAGATGTCATCAGCCTCACGCCTTAGCCTAGAATTTCAGGGCCCTTGGCCACATTCCACATTCGCCCCCCACCCCTACCTCCCTGCCCTGCTTTTCCCTCTCCCTACAAGGCCAAGTCTTGCCAGCCTCCTCCCCACGCACTCAGGCCACGCTGGTGCCTCTGGCGTCCCCTACCTGGAATGCACCCCCACCCCTCCACCAGCGCACCCCCTCCTGCCCCTGCGGCTCCCTCGTTCGCTTTCGTTCCTGAGAATGCTGTGAGCATGCGCGCTGTCCCAAGGCTCAGGGAGGCCTAAACCACGGGGCAGCGGTCAGGCGCTGCTGCCCACCCACGTGTGGCAGGTGGAGGTGATGAAGGAGGCTTGTGGGACACAGAGGGAGCTGACCCCTGACCTTCAACATGTCCCCCAGGTCCTGGGGCCCTGGGCCAGTACATGTGAAGATTATCAGGAAAGACGGTGACACTTGCGTCCTAGGGCTACCTGAGGGCCACCCATCCCTCTGCTTTTCAAGGAGCCCTGTCCCCTCCAGATAGCACGGAACGGGCTCCATGCTGGGTCAGATCCCCTTCTGCCTCTTCCTGGCCGTGTGATCTCAGCCGGTTAGGAGCCTGGATTCCTCCACTGGAAGAGCACAGCAGCCCCGGCCAACGCTTGCTTTGTGTGTCAGAGGAGATGCCCCGTGTGGAAGCCCCTGCCTCGTCCCTGGCACAGGCTGAGAGCGCGGAACTGGGACCTCTCCCAACTTTTAGGTGTACCTAGAATATACAGTGGGCTGGGATTTAGCTCAGTTGGTAGAGCGCTGTGCTGCAGTCTCTAAGGTCCCGAGTTCAATTCCCAGCACCGCAAAAAAATGGGAGAAGGACCTGGCAATCCACTCCCAAGGCAATCCCGAAACTGTCAGCCATTGAATACCCTATGAGGGTCCCTATGAGTTGGATACCGACTCGATGGCACCTAACAACAACAACAACAACAGAATACACCGTGGGAGAAGAACCCAACAACCCACTCCCAAAAATCAATCTGCCATTGTAAACCCTGTGAACAGCAGAGAAGCACTGACAATAGTGTTTCCCCTGTTATATGGAGGGTCGCTATGAGTTGGATACTGACTCAACAGCACTGAACAACAACAACAGAATATACCAGGGGCTGGGTTTTAGCTCAGTTGGTAGAGCACACCTCTGCAGTCTCTGAGGTCCCGAGTTTGATTCCCAACACCATAAAAATGGGAGAAGGACCTGGCAATCCACTCCCAAGGCAATCCCAAAATAATCAGCCATTGAAAAACCTATAAGGGTTGCTATGAGTCAGATACAACTCAACGGCACTTAACAACAACAGAATATTCCAGGTGGAGCTGTGCTGTGCCCCACAGACGTAATATCCCATTGTTTTCAACCATTAAGTGTTGGTAGTAGTGATAATGATAAAAAAAAATGTAGCTCGAGCACGATTTACTAAGACCCTGCTCAGCCTTTCTCTCATTCTCATTTTATCTTCTGAGCAGTCTCATCATAGATATGTCATCCTTTGGTATCCTTAGGGGATTGGTCCTGGGACCCCCACCCTAGAATTCCAAACTCCTCAGGTGCTCATGTCCCTTACAGAAAATGGCATGGTTTTTTGCAGGTCATCTATGGACTTCTTCTCATATATTTTAAATCATCTCTAGATGACTTATTTTACCTCATACAGTGTAAATACTATGTAAATAGCTATTTACTGTATTTTTAAGGGAATAGTGATGAGGAAAAAAGGTCTGTATGTGTTTAGCACAGATTCAGTTTCTTTTTTCAAATATTTTTGATCTAGCGCCGGGCGCGGTGGCGCACGCCTGTAATCCCAGCGGCTCAGGAGGTGGAGGCGGGAGGATCGCAAGTTCGAGACCAGAGGCAGTCTGTGTAATTTAGCGAGACCCTGTCTCAAAAAGTAAAGAAAAAAAAAAAAAAATGGGCTGAGGCCGCAGCTCAGTGGTCCAGCACTTGCAAAGCATGCAGGCCTGAGGCCCTGGGTTCAACTGCAAAAAAATTAATTAATTAATTAAAAATATATATATATATACACACACACACACACACATATATATACACACACGCACACATATATATACATATATATATTTGCCTACATCACCTCAAGCCGTTATGTATATATATGTGTGTGTATGCCTGCAGCGGTAACCCTGTGGCATCCGATCCCGTCAGATCTCCGGAAGCTAAGCAGGGTCAGGCCTGGTTAGTACCTGGATGGGAGACCGCCTGGGAACACCAGAAGCTGTAGGCTTGGGAGAAGGACCTGGCAACCCCCTCCCAAAAAATCAATCTGCCATTGAAAACCCTATGAACAGCAGAGAAGCACTGACAATAGCGTTTCCCCTGTTGTACAGAGGGTCGCTATGAGTCGGATACCGACTCGACAGCACCTAACAACAACAATATATATATATATATATATATTTTTTTTTTTTTGATCTGGAATTTGCTGGGCCCAAGGTTGTAAACCCTGCAGACATGGAGGATCAGCTGCACTATGATGATCCTCTTTCATTTCTGGGAACACTGGGGCTGATGGAGGCCAAGCCCCTCTCTGAGATCAATCAGCCAGAAGCTGGCAGAACCAGAACGTGAACCCTGGCAGCTTGGCCCGCCCCCATGACACGACTCTCTCTACCAGGCAGAGCACATGGTTGGCCCTTGAGAGAAGGACATGAGATACCAGCCTGGTGAGACTCTTACCTGAAGCTACTCACCTTTCCCACGTGGGGAGGCTGGGGGACTATGGGATGATGTCATCCCCTGACAATCCTGGGAGGTGACCAGGATACCTAGAGTGAAAGGCAAGGCTGAGTGAATTTTCACCTCTGCACCCATGTCATCATCCTCTTGTGCTGGACGAAAGGAGGGGAGCTTAGCACTCCCCTTGCCAACGATGGAAGAGGCCTTGGGGCCTGGCAACACGCACGCGGTTAAGGCATACCATCTGCTTTGTGGCATCTAACCATCAGCTTGCCTGCAGCGGTAGTCCTGTGGCATCCAATCCGTCAGATCTCGGAAGCTAAACAGGGTCAGGCCTGGTTAGTATTTGGATGGGAGACCGCCTGGGAACATCATATACTGTAGGCTTGGGAGAAGGACCCGGCAACCCACTCCCAAAAATCAATCTGCCATTAAAAACCCTATGAACAGCAGAGAAGCACTAACAATAGTGTTTTGCCTGTTGTATGCAGGGTCCCTGTGAGTCGGATACCGACTCGAAGGCACCTAATAACAACAACAACAAACCATCGGCTTGTTGACAGCCACACCACCCTGGTGTCTGTTCCCATCACATCTCAGAAGCTAAGCAGGGTCGGGCCTGGTTAGTCCTTGGATGGGAGACCGCCTGGGAACACCAGGTGCTGTCGGCTTGGGAGAAGGACTTGGTAGCCCACTCCTGAAACGATCAGCCATCAAAAACTCTATGAACAACAGAGAAGCACTGACAATACTGCTGAGCGTGGCACAATGTCAGGTAGTGTTTCGTCTGTTGTACGTAGGGTTGTTATGAGTCGGACGTGACTCGATGGCACCTAACTACAACCGTCCTCTCCATGGAGACATAATGCATTTCCACCCCCTGGAAGATTCCCATGCGCCCCATCCCTGTCAGTGACCCCAACCACCACCACTATTGTGGCCCGATTGCCATAGACTAATTGTGCCTATTTTCAAAGTTTATCAAAAGCCTCTCCAGTTGTTCAGATGAGGAAACCGAGTCTCCGAGAGGTGAAGCAACTTGTCCCAGGCATCCCAGCTTCTGAGTGGCAGAGCCAGAAAGTGAGCTGTCATCTGTCTGCCATCCCCGGCGGTCCTTTTTACAGCCCAAGCCAGTAACGGGAGGTGTCAGTCCACCGGGAGTCCCCAGACCACGGTGAATCCACAAAAACCGTTTGCTTGTCTTTCAGGTCGGCTGATTTCTGGCCGCCCTTTGGCCTTTTAAAATCACTTCAGGCCCGGCCAATAAAGCTGCTTCGCGTCGGCAGGGCCCTGTGGACGGGTGGCTGTGGGCTGGCTCGTGTCTGGCTGGGGTGGCAGGAAGCCAGCGGCCCTGGAACATTTGCCTTGGACGTGGAAGGCAGCCGAATTGACCTCATCGTTGGGTGGTGCAGGTGGTTGGACCCCGGGCCCCTCAGGAAGGAGCCCGGAGCCGCCGGTTCTGGCCTTACGTAACCAGCCTGCCCGGGCGCCTGGGGCCAGGGTTTCTCTGCACTCCCATGGGGACCTCAGCCTCTTTGCGCTGGGTGGCCCTGGGCAGCCGGCCACTCAGGTTCTTCAGGTTAGAGGACAGGGATCCGAGCCCGACAGAGGCCTCCCGGGGCCACGCTGAGCTCACCTGGGCCATGCCTGGGACTCAGCTCTCTCTGTGCTGAGGTCACCTCCCAGGATTGCCAGGGGATGACATCATCCCATAATCCCCCGGCCTCCCCAGGTGGGAAGGGTGAGTCGCTTTGAGGAAGAGCCTCATCAGGCTGGGAAGGGAAGCCAAGGGCGCGCGCTCCATGACCGTTTCGTTAATCACCCAGCTATTTCGTTAGTCAGCACCCTCGAGTCGCAAGTGAAGGCAAAGGTAGAAATGGGTGCTGAAGGCTAAGGAGGGGCATGTATCTGGCTGTGGAGAAACCGATCCTCCTCAGGCTTAATCTCGCACGATTCTGATCACTCCTCACCGGTTGTACGTTTGTTCTTCATGTTCTGTGGGGAAGGGCTCAATGCTATGAGCATCAAGCATAAGCCCTTTCTCTTGCCCACACCCTGCGACCTGAGAAGAGGGAGGGAAGGAAGTGTGAGCTGTGGGAAACCTGGGGCACAGGCTGAGGAAACCTAGGTCAAGATGGGAGCTCTGCTGTGTCTTGCTGTGTGACTTTGGGAGTAGGACACACCCTCTCTGAACCTTGGTTTCCTGATTTTACAATGGGGATTAGGATATTTCACAGGAGCAGATAGGCACATAGGCATGAATGCACATAGTAGGACTCCTTTAGTAGTTTGCCACTCTTACCTCAGCTTAGTGGGCTGGGTGTCCAGCACTCTGAAGGCTAAGCCACATGGTGGCTGTCATGTCCTGGGAATATCCTTGTTGTTGTTGTTGTTAGGTGCCGTTGAGTCAGTATCCGACTCTTAGCGACCCTCATAGGGTTTTCAATGGCTGACTGTTTTTCAGGATTGCCTTGGGAGTGGATTGCCAGGTCCTTCTCCCATTTTTGCGGTGCTGGGAATTGAACTCAGGACCTCAGAGACTGCAGCACAGCACTCTACTAACTGAGCTAAATCCCAGCCTAATTTGAAATATACAGTAGGTTATTAACTATAGTCAGTTCGCCTGTGCAACAGAACAGCAGAACTATAACATTGTTATATCTAATTGATATTATATCTAATTGATATTATATCTAATATGATATAACATTGTTATATCATAGTTATATCTAACTATAACATTGTACCCATTGGCCAATGTCTCCACCTGCCACCCTGTGCTCATCCCAAAGAATGTTTACTGCACTGCACCGTTCAGCTGCCCAGGCCAGGCCTGCAGCTGCGGTTCCCCCTCCCTGTACAGGGTTGTCTGGGCACCACACGTGGGTTCCCATGTGGTGTCTGATGTGCGCTGGGCAGCTCCTCAGGGACGTCCCCTGAGCTCAGCACCGCCTCTGACACCCGGCGCCTCTCCTTCCCCATGTGTTCTGCTCCCCTCCTGGGGGTTTCTGGCCTCGTGAATGGGTCCAGAAAACAGTGCAGCCTCCCACCCCCACGCCTCCCCCAGCCCAGCCCCACGTGGCATCCGTCGGCACGTCCTGCAGGGTCTGCTTATCCTGTATCCTGCATCCGTCCCCACCCTGCCCGCTCCAGGCCGCAGTCATCTCTGGGGCACTGCAGCGGCCACCCATGTTGTCTTCCTGGCGCAAGACGGCCCCGCTAGCCCGAGGCGGCCCAAGGAAACTCACTGAGGCGCAGGCCTGGCCATGTTGGCTGTGGTCAGCACCAAGGGTAAAGGCTGGATGGAATCCCAAGGGCTCCTGTATGAGGAGGGCAGAGCTCAGAGAGGGGGAAATGCTGTGCAACCATAAGATAATAATTTTATTTTATTTATTTATTTTTGCAGTACTTGGGGGTTGAACCCAAGGCCTCACACATACTGTGCCAGTGCTCTACCATTGAGCTGCACCTCCAGCCCCTTTTTCATTCTCTATCTTGAGACAGAGTCTCCCTACATTATATGGGCTGCCTCTGGCCTCAAACCTATGATCCTCCTGCCTCTGCTTCCCGAGTCTCTGGGATTACAGGCATGAGCCACCTCGTCCGGCTAAATCGTGGTTGCTTTAAGCCATCAACTTTATGATAACCTGTTACAGCAGCTAGGGGCCACCTCACTCAGTGAGCACTGCTAACTAGGAAACGAATCCAGCCATCTGCTCATGTTGCTGGCCCGTGTCCACCCTGCAGCCATGACAGCATGAGGTCCTGGGGAATCCCTGACTTCCCAGCTGATTGGGAGGGCTCCTAAGAGAGGAGACAGTGAGTATTATGTGCCCACTGGAACCAGGGCCAGAGCCCTGATAAGACCCCCATTTCTCATTTTAGTATTCAAAGCATCCCATTAGTAATGAGCCGTGTTATCCCCATTCAACAGATGGGCTCAGAGAGGAGAACATAGAAAGTGCCAGAGCCAGTGCCGGGCACGGTGGCGTATACCTGTAATCCCAGCAGCTGGGGAGGCAGAGGCAGGAGGATCGCAAGTTCGAGACCAGAGGAAGTCTGCATAACTTAGCCAGACCCTGTCTCAAAAAGTAAAAAAAAAAATGGGCTGGGGGTGCAGCTCAGTGGTCCAGCACTTGCAGAACATGCAGGCGCGAGGCCCTGGGTTCAACCCCAAGTACTGCAAAAAAAAAAAAAAAAAAAAAACAGAGCCAGGATTTGAACCCGACTCTGACTCCAATAGATGTTCTTACCCCCCTCATCCGTCTCCCTCCTGCGCAGCTGCCCTCACTCCACGTGCCAAGGCAGCATCTGCAGAGCGAATCCAAGGCAAGAGCCTTGCCTATCCAGGCCTGAGCGTGCACAGACCATACCCCGATGAGGGTCTGGGTCATCCGAGCAGTGGCCACGGAGGGAGGTGGCCTCTCGCTAATGGTGTGGCCGAGATCCATGCCTGCCTCTCAGTAAAGCCTTCTGTACTTGTGTCTCCCTCAGTGTGAACGAGCTCTATGTCGATGACCCAGACAAGGACAGCGGGGGCAAAATCGATGTCAATCTGAACATCAGTTTACCCAACTTGCACTGTGAACGTGAGTATCGCCAACGGCCCTCCGCTCCGGGCCAGTGTGTTCGTGCGCGCAGACACCATGAAGTGTCCACATGAGTTCAGTGAGCAGGGACAGCGCCAAGCGAACAACATGTAGCTGGGACGTTTTCTGGAATAAAAGACAGAAGGAACCACTCGGAGGGTTGCCTCTGCAAAGCAGCCACGGAGGTGGGGTCTCCTCGATCGTTTCTTAGAAGCAGAGCCTGAGACTTTGTGCAGGTGGCTTGTTGAGAAGAGGAAGCTGGGAAGGAGGGAGGGAGAGGAAGGACCAGGACAAGAGGATGAGCCATGATGTGCTGGTAGCGCAAGTCCAGTCTCAGGCTGACCTCACAGGGAGCTGTGGAATGGGAATGACCTCGCGGAATTTGTCCCACCTGGGAGCAATGGGACCACCCTATTATCACCTACAAGGGCGGCTGATGGATGAGAGGGGTGCCCATGGGTGCAGTGGGGGTCTTGTGACCTCCCAAGCATTCAAGGTAAGGAGATTTCCAGTTGGTCTGACAGCTAGTTGTTGTTAGGTACCGTCGAGTTGGTATCTGACTCATAGCGACCCTATGTACAACAGGCGAAACACTATTGTCAGTGGTTCTCTGCTGTTCATAGGGTTTTCAATGGCAGATTGATTTTTGGGAGTGGGTTGCCGGGTCCATCTCCCAGGCCTAATGCACCTGGTGTTCCCAGGCGGTCTCCCATCCAAGGACTAACCAGACCCGACCCTGCTTAGCTTCCGGTCTGGAGAGCACCGGTCTGGAGAAGGGCGCGGCTCTGAGCAGCCCACGCCCTGCAGAAGCTGGATGGGAGCCACCATCAGTGAAAAGGCTCCAGAACATCTCCAGGAAGGGCCGGGGAACTTCCTTTCTACTTCAGACGTAGTCTGTTTGTTTATTTAAACAAGACAATCCATTGCTTCTGTAAAAGAAAACTCAATCAAGGTCTGATCTGGAGTCAGGTCCCGGCTCCTTTGCTCACAAACACCATGACCTTGGCCAAGGTGGCCTCTGTCTCCTCATCTGCGCAATGGGCTTCGTAACCCCCGCTGCCAGAGAGCGCTGGGAGGATCTGATGAGAGGGTCCCTAGCGTGGCTGGCCAGGGCGCTGAGTGGCCTCTGTGGGACTGGGGTTGTTTCAGCCTTGCCTCTCCCCTGCCGGGCACGTCACCTGGTGGAGCCTCCTCTCCTCCCACCCTCCCTTCCTGTTTAAGGGCATGGCCAAGGGCAGAACACTGGGTGGGCCTCCAGCCAGGGACATGGAGACATTCGGCCCCATTTCTGCTTTTGGCGAGAATGACATCACGGTTTTGAATCCACAATGGGCCTCCAGCCAGGGAACCTGTTGAAATAGGTCAGTGATATTTATTTTTATGTTTTAAAATTTCGTTCTCTTCCCCTTAGAAAAATAATTCATAAAAAAAAAAGAAAAAAGAAAAAAGAAAAGGAATTCATCTGGCAGCTTCTCCTTCAGGAGTTGGTTGTGTCTCAGGGACAAGGACTGGGACCAGCAGAGCAGGGAAGGGAGAGACGTGGTCACAAGCTCTGTCTCAGCCCTAAGCAGTGACCCAGATGGGCCAGGCTGCTGGCTGCGCCAGCCCCTCAGCTCTGCTCCCCACTTGGCCCTGACATCTCTGCAGATCTATGACCTGAACCCATGAGGGCCCAGCGCAATGGCTTTTCTATAAAAGAACTTCAGGGTTGGGGTGCAGCTCAGTAGCAGAGCACTAGCCCAGCATGTGTGAGGCTCTGGTTACAATCCCCCACCTCCGCCGCAAAGCCAAAAAAATAAAAATAAAAAGCCGGGCGCAATGGCCCACACCTGTAATCCCAGCTGCTTGGGAGGCGGAGGCAGGAGGATCACAAGTTCGAGACCAGAGGCAGTCTACATAACTTAGTGAGACCCTATCTCAAAAAGTAAAAAAAAAATGGGCTGGGGGTGCCGCTCAGCGGTCCAGCACTTGCAGAGTATGCAAGCACGAGGAACTGGGTTCAACCACCAGTACCAAAAAAAAAAAAAAAAAAAAAAAACTTTAAATTTTTTTTACACACAAAAATGCACGTTCATCCTTGTACCTCTGGAAAATCCAGAGAAGCAGAGAGAAGAAATCACCCATAAGTCCACCACCTGACGGCAGTGCCTGTTGACATTTCGACATCATTCTGTCCACTTGGCCTTCCCTCCTGTGCATTTCTGAATGAGGCTGAGCTCATGCTGCATGGGTCAGCTCATATCCTGCTGTTAAAAATAATACTCTTGGCCTGGGGGTAGCTCAGCAATAGAGGACTTACCTAACATTGGAGAGGCCCTGGATTGGATGCCCAGCACTGCAAAAGAAAAAAAAAATATATATATATACACACACATACACACACACACGTATTTATATACACACACCATAAAATAACATAAAAAGCACCCCCCTCTGTTCCCTTTCCTTGCTCCCCAGTGTGCCACCCTCCCCTAGAGAACCCTCTGCCTACAGTGGGACCCCTTCCCTACCCCCCACATGTGTGTCCCTCTGTGAGCATGCACAGTTGGCCCTCTGAATCTACAGGTTCCACAGCCACAGAGTCGACCAACTTTGGGTTGAAAATATCCAGAAAAAAAAAAATTGCACCTGTACCAAACAGACCTTCTATCTTGTCATTATTTTCCTAACAATACAGCACAAAAACTATTTGTGCTAGCTTTCTGTTACTATAACAAATAGCTGATAATCAACTTGCAAAGAGAGAACCAACTTATAAAGAGGAAAGGTTTTTGCTGACTCACGGTTTTGGAGGTTACCCTCCACAGTCTGTCGGCCCTGTTGCCTTTGGCCTTGTGGTGGCAGATTGTGGCAGGGACATGTGGTAGAGCAAGACCTTTCACCTCAGGGAAGCAAAAGAGAGAAAGAAGGGGTTGGGGTCCCACTTCCCCTCCAAGGGTGTGGCCCTAATCACCAGAAGACCTCCCATGAGGCCACCACCTCCCAGTAGCACCACAGGCTGGTGACCAGGCCTCTGTTGAATGGGCCTTTGAGGGACTCTTAAGATCCAAATGACAGCAGCTCTTTACGTGGCTGTCACCTGGTCTTAGGTATTGTAAGTCATCTGGAGTTGATTTAAGTATATAGGAGGATGTGCACAGGTCATGTGCAAATACCGTACCATTTCATATGAGGAGCTTGAGCATGCAGAGAGAGTTGTATCCCTGGGGAGTCTTGAAACCCGTCCCCCGTGGATACCATGGACGATTATTTGTGTTTGGTTTTCCCTTTTTTCTTTTTACCTATCCGTGAGACTATAATATGTGACTTTTCTGGAGTTTCCTTTTTTTCTTTTTCTTCCTTTTTTTTTTTTTTTCCCAGTTGGAAAGGCCAAAAACTTTATCTAGTTTCCAGGGAAATACAAGATGCATGTAAACATAAACAAAATACAAAACAAAACAACCCAAATCTTACAGTCTAGAAACATGCCAAGACAGAGTATTTCTACAGACCCAAGAGTCCCATCAAAGTGATAAAAGACATGAGGAAAGTGGCAGGTCAAGGGGCTAAGTCCCTTCCCCAAGGACATTGCATTTTTGTGATGAGATTTAAAAAAAAAAAAAAACCACGGTTATAAACATCAGAAACAGCTGGACGCAGTGGCACAGGCCTGTAATCCCAGTGGCTCGGGAGGCAGAGGCAGGAGGATCGCAAGTTCGAGACCAGAGGCAGTCTGCGTAATTTAGCGAGACCCTGCCTCAAAAAGTAAAACAATGGGCTGGGGGTGCAGCTCAGTGGTCCAGCACTTGCAAAGCATGCAGGCGCGAGGCCCGGGGTTCAACTCCCAGTACCAAAATAAATAAATAAATAAATAAAAATAAAACACATCAGAAACATGGAGACAGTGTAGCACCACCGTTGATCCTGGAAATTTTTTAGCATCTGGAGTTTCTTTTTTTTTCTTTTTTTTTTTTTCCAGCTAATATTTTAGATCTGTTGTTATATTACTCATAGCATTAGCAAAATAATATCAGCTGCCATATTTTCAGGACTTACTCTGGGCTAGACATGTCCTAAATCCTTTGGCTCTGTTAGCACATCAAGATGAGAGGTCTAAGTTGGGTGTGGTGGCCCACACCTGTAATCTCAGTACTCTGGAGGCAGAGGCAGGAGGATTGACACACAACTGAGGCCAGCCTGGGGTACACAGTGGATTCCAGGCCAGCCTGAGCTACACGATAAGACCCTGTCTCAAAAAAAACCAATAAGCCAGCCATGATGGCGCATGCCTGTAACCCCTTGGCAGGCGGAGGCAGGAGGATCGCAAGTTTGAGACCAAAGGCAGTCTGCATAACTTAGTGAGACCCTGTCTCAAAAAAGTAAAAAATGGGCTGGGGGTGCAGCTCAGTGGTCCAGCACTTGCAGAGCATGCAAGCGGGAGGCCCTGGGTCCAGCCCTCAGTACCACACACACACACACACACACACACACACACACAAATAAAAACCAACAAAACAAATTTTAAAAACAGAACAAGACAAAAAAGACGAGAGATGTCCTAGCAGAGTGACTGAAGGGTACAGACTCTGGAACGAGACCCCCTGGTTCCAGCCCAAGCTCCATTGTTTCTCACCTGGGAGAGCTCTGTGCCTCAGTTTGCCCAAATGTTGGCTGGGGCTAATGACGTCATCTCCCCCACCCCCGGGGATGTTCAGATTGTGTGTTCTTACACAAAGGCACTGAGTGTCCAGCTCGTAGTAAGTGCTGTTTTAAGTTTCTTTAATCCTCAAAACAAGCCTGTGATAGAGGAAGAAGGAGAGGCACGGAGAGGTGAGGTAACTTGCTCTAAGTTAGCCATTGCCCTGCCCTGAGCCTCCTCTGCGCACACACACACACACGCACGCACACACGCACGCACGCGCACACACGCACGCACACGCATTTGGTGCCTTCTCTGTCTGCTGCCCATGGCACACAAGGGAGCTGGTCCCTCACCTGTTGGCAGGCAGTTGGGTTGCTTCCTGTTGTCACGATTTCACATGATGTTGCCCAGAGTAACCCTGCACATATGTCCAGGAGTGTGTGTGTGTGTGTGTGTGTGTGTGTGTGTGTGTGCGCACGCGTGCGCGCGCTCGCGCACAGGCTGCAGTGGGGCAGGGCACTGCTGAGTCAAGCAGGGACCTGCATGCGTTTCTTTTAACCTTACCCTCGTAGCATCAGCGTTTCCCACGTTCTGCAGACCCGTGCGTGTCATCTGTCATGGCTGTGTCACATGCCCTTCCGTGGATGGAGCTTCTCCTACTTCCCCGCTCCTGCTGAGGAATACTTGTGTTCCCATTTGTCCTTTTATGGCTGGCTCTTAAAATCACTTCCAGTTGTTCTTCCTCTGTATTAAAAACCTTTCTGAGTTCCCGCCAGGGTGTTTTCCACATTTCCATAGTACAGGGACCTCGGCCCACATGCCACCTGGACCATCACGGGGAATGCGGTAGACTTTGGCCCGTCCGTTTCACAGGTGGGGAAGCAGAGTCACAGCGAGGTGACAGAGTCCTATTGAAGTTGGGACCAGGACTCCAGGCCACAGTGTTTCCATGCGGTGTGTGGAGGAGCCTAACACAAGCACCCAAGCTCCCGGGGGTGGGACTTGTCTTTTCCCTTGGTGCTGCCTATGGCTGTCCCTCATCAGATCTCAGAGGCTAAGCAGGGTCGGGCCTGATTAGTCCATGGATGAGAGGCTGCCTGGGAACACCAGGTGCTGTAGGCTTGGGGGAAGGACCTGGCAGCCCACTCCCAAAAATCAATCCGCCATTGAAAACCCTATGAACAGCAGAGAAGCAACGACATAGCGCCGGGCATGGCGCAGCGTCAGGGAGTGTGTCGTATGTTGTACATAGGGTTGCTCTGAGTCAGACACAATTTGACGGCAACTAACATCAACAGCAGGAGCTGGGATTTAGCTCAGTTGGTAGAGCGCCACTCTGCAGTCTCTGAGGTCCCGAGTTCCATTCCCAGCACCCCAAAATGGGACAAGGATGTGGCGATCCACTCCCAAGTCAATCCCAGAACCGTCAGCCATTGAAAATCCTATGAGGGCTGCTATGAGTCGGACACGACTCAATGGCACTTAACAATAACAACAGTGGCATCGATCCAGCACTTTCCACTTCCTGTCCATCAGACCTTTTTCTAAACATTTTCTACATCTATTAACTATTTGATCCGCGTAATCTTCCATGGAAGTTTCAATCTTACCACCCACGCTTTACAGAAAGACCCGCTGAAGCATCTAGTGGTTAATAAGTACCTGAGCCAAGATTGCCCCTGCTGGTAACATGCAGAGTCAGGATTCGGTGACCAGCGTGGCAGATCCCATGGTCCCTCTTAACAACAACTAGGCACAGCCTCCCTTGGGCCTCTCATTTAACAGACTCCCCACCTGCTCCTTGCTGCCCCCCTACCCCAGCCCCTCTGCCACTGCTTTCTCCCAGTCTTTCCCCCATCTCCCCAGCTGCAGCCTGTGGCACGGACATTATGGCTCTTCCACAGTAATGAGGGTGCTGGGATTTAGCTCAGTTGGTAGAGCGCCGCTCTGCAGTCTCTGAGGTCCTGAGTTCGATTCCCAGCACCACAAAAATGGGAGAAGGACGTGGCAACCCACTCCCGAGGCAATCCCGAAAAACAGTCAGTCACTGAAAACCCTGTAAGGGTCACTATGAGTCGGACACGACTCGACGGCATCTAACAACAATCAACAGTAATGAGAGCGTTTCAGGCGCTGCTGTCTCTCGGCCAAGCCACCACTGTCTCCTCTGCTGGCTGACTTCCTGTCTGTGGACGTGGACCCCAGACCACGAGCTCCTAGAGGCTGTCCAGGGAGTGGATGAGGCTGGGCGTGGGTGATGCTCTGCTCTCATTTGCTCCCGCAGTGGTCGGGCTGGACATACAGGATGAGATGGGCAGACACGAAGTGGGCCACATTGACAACTCCATGAAGATCCCGCTGAACAATGGGGCAGGCTGCCGCTTCGAGGGCCAGTTCAGCATCAACAAGGTAGGGAGTCCCCGCCTGCACCCCTTTTACCTTTTCCCCACCCTGTGGGTCCCCCTCCCTCTGGAAATCCAGCTGGTGGAGCTGTGCTCTCACCCCATCTGATCCCAGGAGAGCCCCCTGTCAGGCTGAGGGCCAGCGTCCAAGTGCCTAGTGGCTACTGCTGAAAATCTGGGTGGGGTTCTGGGCTCCTATGCCCCTGATGGCTGGTTCAGGAAAGGGCCACCCTGCTCCCCAGTGGACAAGACCAGGAGTGGTGAGAAGAACTTAGGATGTGCCCTGGTGTCGCGGTGGTGAGAGACATAGCTCAGCATGGTGCCCAGCCCGAGGAGTTCCCCTTGTCAAGACAAGCACTCAGCTTAAGCCAGGTCCTTGACTTTGTCACAGAGATGGTTTTCAGGACAAGTCAGAGAGTGGAACAAAGGATATATATATATTTTTTAATTTTTATTTTTTTGCGGTACTGGGGGTTGAACCCAGGGCCTCACGCCTGCATGCTCTGCAAGTGCTGGACCACTGAGCTGCACCCCAGCCCATTTTCTTACTTTTTTGAGACAGGGTCTCACTAAGTTAGTTATGCAGACTGCCTCTGGTCTCGAACTTGTGATTCTCCTGCCTCTGCCTCCCAAGCCACTGGGATTACAGGCGTGTGCCACCGTGCCCAGCTAGGACCTAAGCTTTTGAAAGAAGTGCAATTTGAGGCCTGATTTTTGGTATATTTCATCATCAAGAAGTCAGGAAATAAGCAGGTAACAAAAGGTATGAGAAGAGGTGCTCAGACAAGTAGGAGGAAGCAAAGGCTGAGCAGTCCTTCGAATGTAGTAAAGCACATTGTATTAGTCAGTTTTCTGCTTCTACAATGAAATTCCTGAAGCTGGCTACTTTAGAAACAAAAGAGGTTTATGTAGCTCACCGTTCTGTTGGTTATAAGGGCATGGCACCAGCAGCTGCTCAGCCCTGGAGAGGGCCTCATGGCCGATGGCATGACAGTGGCAGGGGTGGTGTGAGAAGGAGAGGTTACATCAAGAGACAGGAAGTCAAAGAGTAACTGGGGTCCTCTGAGAACTGTTAATCCCTTCTGAGCTCAGTGCCCCCCATAACCTGACAACTTCCCACTTGGCCCCGCTACTGAAGGCCCCACCACCTCCAAACATCACCATGCTGGAGGCCAAGCTTCCTGCACACACACCTTTGGGGGGCACACTTGAGCCCTAGCGCATGAATTTTAAAGAGGGGGGCTGGTCCCGGAAGGCCGAGGAGCACGAGGCCAGAGTGGAGCGCGAGGCTAGAGTGGAGCGCGAGGCCAGAGTGGAGCGCGAGGCTAGAGTGGAGCGCTCGCCTACCCCCTGCAGAGAGCACTCAGGGGAGGCTAACGGCGGGAAAGTGGCCACTACGGGAGGGAGCCATGTTCCTGGGAAGCAAAGAGGGGATGGACTCCAGGTCACAAATGGGGGGGGGGTTGGCCTTGAAGAGGGCCAGGCCCAGAGGGAGGGTAGGGCTGGGTGCAGCACAGATGGGTAGGTGACATGGGTGGTGGACGCTGGCCCTTTGCTCAGCCTCCATGTTATTCTCTTGGGACCCTGCTGCTCAGCACAGGTCTCTATGGGTGTGGGCTCCCCTTCCCTGCCCACCCCCCACTTTCTCTCTGTCCCAGCCCTCCTGATTTCCTCCTCTAGACTTGGCTTTCTAGACTTCTTCTGACCATTGCCCCTGCACCCCAACTCATTCATTCATGTTGTTGTTGTTAGGTGCTGTCGAGTCGGTATCCGACTCATAGCGACCCTCATAGGGTTTTCAATGGCTAACTGTTTCGGGATTGCCTTGGGAGTGGGTTGCCATGTCCTTCTCCCATTTTTGTGATGCTGGGAATTGAACTTGGGACCTCACAGACTGCAGAGCGGCACTCTACCAACTGAGCTAAATCCCAGCCATCATTCATTTATGCCTCCGTGTTATTGAGATACACCAGATACAGCACAGAGAGACAGCCAGGTCCCCGGCCCTCCTTGGTGGCACTTAGAGTCTCTAACGGGGTGACAGCCAGCACACCGGTGGACCTCTGAACAAGGAAATGCATAATTTTGATGAGGCAGCCAGGCAGACAAGGAAGCAGGTGCCTAGTGGAGAGGAAAGACAGGTCCCCCTGAGATGGGGTGGTAGGGAGGCCTCCTGATGGGTGACAGCGGAAGGTGGTGAGGTGCACACACACGTGCACACACACACTCACACACTCAGGCACACATACTCACACTTCCCAATCGTGGGGGCAGTCCCTGGGGAGGTGGGACCCCCCGGGTTAAAATACGTGTACCCCAGACAGTGGGAAAGAAGTGACGATGTTTATGCCGGTCTGCGTGCGCAGACCAAGATGGCAACCTGGAGACGCCCGGCTGGCGCTGCCTTCTGCCTCCGGACACCACTCCCGAGGCTGCCATCTGCTCCTCTTGGACGGGCTGTGTGGGGGCCCTGAGTTGGCTCTCAGTGAACCAGAACTTCTCTTTGGTGTCAGGCCATGTCCAAAAATCCTGACTGCAGTGTTCGCTAGTTGAGGATTCTGAGTGTTTTAGCCTCCATGAGACTTGCCCACACGGTGTATGTGCAAGGTGGGCAACTGAGAAATGTGTCTTCCCCGTTTGGAGGTGGGGAGGACCAAAGGGTGGCTGAAAGTGTCCCCAGCCATCTCACAGTGGCCACCACTCACGGAGTTCTGACCCAGCCCTTTCCATGCATTTGGTCCTCTCACGGGCCTGGGGGTGATGAGGGCCATAGGTTAAGGAGTCAATGAAGGACTGGCCCCAGGCAGCCTGGCACAGGGGCGTGGGCCCTGCCCGTGGCTGCTGCTTCCAGTATCTCTTTTATGCGTTCTGGGACCAAAGTGGCCGTGTTGTCACTCCAGGTCATGGCCCAACCTCCCTCTGCCCAGCCCCTTGGAGAGCATGGCGCTCCCCCGAACCCACCCACTGCGCCTGATTAGGGGCTCATGCCTTCCGAGGGTGCCCAGGTAAGGAAGCCAGCAGCGACAGCCTGCTATGATGACAAGGAGCGCAGCCGCCCTCTCGTCCCTCCGCATCCGGTGCTCACTTATCCCGTGGCCCCTGATCTGTCCGTCTGTCAGGAAGTCAACCAACATCTGCACATCAGAGTTCACGCATCTCCGGCAGCTCCCGCAGCCCGGTCTGCCGCTGCCTGGAGACCTTGCTCATCCCCAGCCCCCCAGCGCCCCAGCGCCGGGGCGGGGGCCTGGCTCCAGCTATGTATTTTTAAAAACCCATCAGAGACGCTGACGTAGGTGCTGAAGTCACAGGCTCCAAAAGCGTCGTGTTTTCTTTCTTCAGCCCAGCGAGCGCTGGCATGACTCAGCCACCTGTGAGGGATGGGGCGTGCAGCGGGAGCGGGGTCGTGAGTCACAGCCTCGCGGGGCTGGCAGCCAGTGCCAGGGGCCCGGGGAGCCCGCCTTCTCCACACACTTAACCCTGTGAGCGGGGCCGAGCCCCAAACCCAAGACCCCACCGTGCTCACTGCGCAGCCTAGGGCATGGGAAAGCTTTGTCAGGTCACTGCCGGATGACAGTGGCTTTTTACGTCCAGGGGTGGTAGGCAGGAGGGACCGCCGGTCTAATTGTTATCATGTGAAGGGCTTTTTCGTTTTCCTTTTTTTCTTTTTCCTCCCCTCTTTGGCTTTGCAAGGCTGGGGATGGAACCCCGTGCCTTATGCATCTAGGCAGGCGCTACAGCGCTGACACAGGTGCCTGAGCTTCAGCCCCAGCCCTTATGAAGGGTTTTTGTTTTGTTTTGTTTTGTTTTAATTGGAAATTTTTAATGTACACCTTAATGTGATTCATTGTGACATGCTTTTCATTGTGACATTTCCATATGTGCATTTTGTTGTACATTATTCATATAGGTTCCCCCTTACCCTCTTGTACACTTCCCCCCCATCCCACCCCCCCATCAAAGACTTCTCTACCATTTACTTGTCTTTTTATGGTAATATTTTTCTATCTATGCTTGGGTTCCAGTTCTGTTTAAGATAGAAACTTTTCCTGCAGGGAACTTTCTTTTTACCTTCTCAGAACTATGACATGCCTCGTCTAGACCATCTATAATAACACCATTCTTAGCTTTTTAAAAATTTTATTATGGTCCGACCTTTGTATAGGACTTTTCCTTCTTATAATTTGGATTCAGCTCCCACATATGAGTGAGTACATGTGGTGTTTCTCTTTCTGAGCTTGTGTTCGTTCCTTGTGAGGTTTTATGAAGAGACTACATCCAGGTATTATTTATATCAGCAACAAGGAAGTTTAAGTTTTTTTTTCATTACAGTGGGCCTGGCCTTGTGCCTCCTTTCTAAAGGGGGTCCCACACCATTGACTCGGACAAGTTTTTCCATCACACAAAACCTGACCCAAGCACAATTCCAACTTCTTTGTGCCCATTCCCCACTCCCTTTTTTTTTTCCCTGTACTGGGGGTTGATCCCAGGGCCTCGCACCTGCATGCTCTGCAACTGCTGGACCACTGAGCTCCATCCCCAGCCCCCTTTTTTTTTTTTTTTTGACTTTTTGAGACAGGGTCTCACTAAGTTACACAGACTGCCTCTAGTCTTGAACTTGCAATCCTCCTGCCTCCGCCTCCCGAGCTGCTGGGATTACAGGCGTGTGCCACTGTGCCCGGCCCCATTCCCCCCTTTAATCCTCACAACCCTCTATGGTTATTATCTCCATTTTCCAGTGGGGAAACTGAGGCACAGAATGGCAACCCGATGTGAGCCCGACTGTGGTGCGCAGAGCCCCTGTTCCTTGGAGCCCAAAGCAGGTCGTGCCGTCCTTCGATGGAGATCTTGCCCGGATGTCATTCTGTTCCACCCCAGGGCAGGTGGGCCGCCCCCTCCACTCCAGCCCACGGCTCACATGGCTGTGAGCTTGCTGAGGCGGGGACCTCATGCCGGCAGCTTGACACCTCCTGTGTCAGGCCAGAGCTCGGGCCCCGCTGAAGGCAGGGTTAGTGCAGTGGGAGGTCCCCAACTTTGTGATGGCAGCAAATGCCCTGACAAGACCTGCCGCCTAATGGACAGCTACGCACCAAGCTGTAATCCGGATCCCTTCCGTCAGCGCAGCCCACTCCATCCTCACGGAGCTGGGTTCTTCAGTGAGGGGTTTGGGGTCTCCGATAACTGCCTTCTCCCCCGCAGTTTGCATCTTTGTTCCCTGCTACTCCCGGAGCCAGGCCCCTTGCTGTTCGGGCCTCAGGGCTCCAGACTCTTCTTGCTCCGCCTCCTGACTTGTTCCTGCCTCTTTTTCATCTTGTCCTCGGGCCCCGGCACAGGGTGACCTTCCCCCTAGAAAGCCCTCCCTGGACACGCCTTGTACCCCCCCGTGGACCCAGGGGCCCTCTCCACAGCCCTCATGGTCTGGGCACCGCCCCCCAGCCATGTGGATCTGCAGGGTGGTGCCATCTGCTCTGTGTCACAGCAAGCCAGGGGCTCAGCCAGGGCCGGACACACGCCTCGGCCCTCTGCCCAGACCTGGCACCCCCGAACGCCTGGCTCCATGCAGCCGGCAGCCCAGGGTGGCAGAGATAAATGGCATGCGGGGATCCATGGGAGGGGGGAGCAGGTCTAAATTATGTGAGTTCAAACTGCATCTCTTGACGTGCGACCTTAGCGAGTTCTTTCACTACTGTGAGCCTCGGTTTCCTTTTCTGTGTGATGGGAAATATCTGGTGCCAGACGCAAAGGATTCTGTGTCATTCATTCATTCATTCATTCAATGTTTATTGAGCACCTGCTATGAGTCGGGGTCTTGGGAGCACAGTGGGGAATGAAGCAGACCAAAGTCCCTCCGGGCTCAGAGCAGGAGGAGACAGCAGGGACTAGATGGGTGTAAGGTGGCAGGTGACGAGGATGGGGTGAGATCAGGGTGCTGGTTTAGACAGGTAGACAGGGAAGGCAGGCCTCTATCATACCTGGGCATAGACCTAAGGGTTCCAGGAAGAAGTGGCGGGCACAAAGGCCCCACGGTGGGACTGTGCTGGGCAGCGTTCCTGGTGCAGCAGGGAGGCCTGGGTAGTAGCCAGGTAAGGGAAGTGGAGATGAGGCCGACTGGCTCGGGCAGGGCACGTGGCCAGGGGCCAGAGCACACCACGGAGGATGTGGACTTCACTCTATCTCGGGCAGTTTCTCCATCGCTTAAATGCAAAAAATGGGAGAAGGACCCAGCAACTCACTCCCAGAAATCAATCCACCATTGAAAACCCTATGAACAGCAGAGAAGCACTGACAATAGTGTTTCCCCTGTTGTACGCAGGGTCACTTTGAGTCGGATACCGACTCGACGGCACCTAACAACAACAACATAATGCAAAAACAGGCTGAGGAATAGGTAACCAGTAGATGGGTATTTAGCTCCATTTCAGAGGCAGAAAGCCCTTGGTCAGGGGGCACTGTCAGTCCGTCCTGACGAGGACCTCACGGCAGATGGTATCACGGTGGCAGGAGCATGTGCAAGAGCGACCCCATGATGGGACAGAAGTCAGAGTGAGGAGAGGGGCCAGCCTTGCTCTTTTTAGAACCCTCCTTCTAGAACTATCCACAGTCCTACAAGAACTACATTTGAACCAGGCGCAGTGGTGCACGCCTGTAATCCCAGCAGCTTGGGAGGCAGAGGCAGGAAGATCGCAAGTTCAAGACCAGAGGCAGTCTGCATAACTTAGCGAGACCCTGTCTCAAAAAAAAAAAAAAAAAACAAGTGAAAAAATGGGCTGAGGGTGCAGCTCAGTGGTCCAGCACTTGCAGAGCATGCAAGCGCGAGGCTCTGGGTTCAACCCCCAGTACTGCAAAAAAAAAAAAAAAAAAAAAAGAACTACATTTATCCCTTCTGAGAGCAGTGTCCTTCAGGGACCTAAGGACCTCCCACTAGGCCCCACCACATCTCAAATGGCCATGTTGGGGAGCCCACAAAATCTTGAGAGATAAACCACGTCCAAACGCAGCATACTCAGAGACCAGAAGGCGTGGAAGGTTTAGGCAGAGGGGTGGCCAGATCAAACAGAGGGTTTAAAACTGGGCTGGGATTTAGCTTAGTTGGTAGAGCACCGCTCTGCAGTCTCCCAGCACCGCAAAAACGGGAAAAGGACATGGCAACCCACTCCCGAGCCAATCCTGAAACAATCAGCCATTGAAAACCCTATGAGGGTCACTATGAGTTGGACATGACTCAACGGCACCTAACAACAACAACTCCAGTCTTGGCTTGGGAGTGGCGGAAGCTGGGTGTGCAAGGTAGAGGCTGCCGTGGTCTGTGCAGAGTCTGGGACCAGGCGATCAGCGATGTTCTGAGGAGGGGTTTGGTGCCGGCTGTGAAATGTGGGTGTGACCAACAGGCTTCTGATGTCAGGGTGGCAGGTGTGAGAGAAAGGGGGCTCCAGGGTGACCCTGGGGCTTGAGGCTAAGCAGCCTGGAGGAGGGGGGCCTCTTGCTGACAGAAGGAGCCCCAGGACAGTCACCGGTATCCCACAGCATGATCCGTCACTGTCAGACTCACTGGATCCACAGCTCCCAACCCACTGCCTCGCACATCAAGGCTCCTTGAGGGCCGACCTGGGAAAGAGTGAGGCCACCACAGTCTGTCCATCCGGGGCCCCCTGTCCGGTGCAATGGGCAGACTTGGGTGGGTGACCATCTCTGGTGGAGTCTGAGGAAGTCTTGGTCTGCAGTGTCAAATCCTATCCCCAACCCCCTGTGGGGCCGGCAGCTCCGAACCCTCGGAGGTAGAAGAGGAGCCGCTGCCATCCCAAGGCCTGGCTCTGAGCCAGTTGCCCAGGCGGGCCCTTCACCCGCACTCTCCCACCGGGTTGTCCCAGAGCCGCCTTGGGCAGCTTCAGTGAGGGCCCCCATTCTAGAGTAGGAGGCTCAGAGAGCTGCAGGGACTCCTCCCAGGTCGCTCACGAGGAAATGATACGAGCCAGGGTCCTAACCCAGGGCTCACTCCGTGTCTGGATCACACGGCCCCTGCAGCCCATCCCCTGCGATGGCCAGCTGAACTCCTGAAGCTTGCCTATCTCCCCCAGGTCCCCGGCAACTTCCATGTGTCCACGCACAGTGCCACGGCCCAGCCACAGAACCCAGATATGACACACGTCATCCACAAGCTTTCCTTTGGGGACACTCTCCAGGTGAGCAGGGGACACTCGGGGTGGCACGGCTGGGAGTGGGCATCCTGGGACTCTGTTGTCCCTAGGCATGGGGAGACACTTGTCTGAGGATTGCTCATGTGAAGCTTTGCGTCACCACCCGGCTCCTCCTCCTTCCTTCTAGGGGAACAGCCAGAGTTCATCAACAGAGCATAGGACCCAGGCTGGGTCTTGAGGCTGAGGCTCCAGGGTGAAGGAGCTTATTCTTAATGGGAAAGTACTGTCGGTGCTAATGTAAGGAGGAACACCCCATTTTATAGACGTGATGACTGGGCTCAGAAATGTCTTTTTTCTGCAGAGTCTGGCCCGCTTCCCTTCACAGCTATCTTAGTCTACTCTCTGTTGCTATAACTGAAGACCACAGCCTAGGTAACTTTTAATGAATAGTTGATGTTGTTGTTAGGTGCCATCAAGTTGAGTCTGACTCATAGCGACCTTCCTAGGGTTTTCAATGGCTGATTGTTTCAAGATTGCTTTGGGAGTGGATTGCCAGGTCCTTCTCCCATTTTTTGCGGTGCTGAGAATCGAACCCGGGACCTCAGAGACTGCAGAGCAGTGCTCTACCAACTGAGCTAAATCCCAGCTACTTTTAACGAATAGAGGTTTAGTTAACTCATGGCTCTGGAGGCCAGGAAGTCCAGGAGCATGGCGCCCACACCTGGTGAGGGCCTCACACTGCATCACAGCAGGGTGAAAGGCCCCACTCACCATCTTCCTCCCTGGGACTCCGTGGGCCTCTGTCTGGTCCTCGGTCTTCAAGCTCGGGCCTTGGCAGGGCTGCTTGCCTGATCCACTTCCACGCTTCCTCCAGATCACAGTGTGAATGCCTCTTCCTCTGGGAAGCCCTCTGGGTGTCTGCCCCAGGAGCCGCTGTTCCCCAGGCCTGTGGTGGCTTGTGCTCCATGTACTGGTCGTGCCTCCTCATGCTTTAGACACTCCTTTGGGCTGACCTAGTTTCCCATCATCCTCTGAGAAGAGGTGGAATGTGATATTTTTACCCCACTCCCCAGCAGCCTCTGCCTGGGGCACGCAGCCTGACCCCCTCCATCTGCGTAAGTCTTCACACCTGCCACATGTTGTCTGCAGCTAACATGGTGGGAAGCCATGGCCCTGGGGCACCTCCACCCCAGGCTCCCCGGACTATCTGGAGGGCTACAAGGTCTCAGCAGCAGCATGGGGGACCCACGATGCTCCTGTACTTGAGTTTTCCGTGTGGCTTTGTAGAAAGATCTCCGACCTGAATTCAGACTTTGGTTCAGCCACTTACTAGCTGCTGAATGCCGACCAAGTCATAGTGCCTTTCCAAGCCTTGTTTTGCTCTTCTGTAAAATGGGCCCAATGGTGCCTAAGTGGGGATATTAAATGAGATGATACAGAATGGTGCATAGTTGGTGCTCAAAATGGGAGGTAATTTACTGCCTATGGTGTACCCATCCCGTGCTATCTCCTGCTCCCCCAGAATAGAATTGTGAGACAAACCCTGCTGGGTCCCACTTGTACACATTGGTAATGGTCCCTGAGGGGCTGGGATTTAGCTCAGTTGGCAGAGTGTCGCTCTGCAATCTCTGAGGTCCCGAGTTCGAGTCCCAGCACCACAAAAACGGGAGAAGGATGTGGCAACCCACTCCCGAGGCAATCCTGAAACAATCAGCCATTGAAAACCCTGTGAGGGTCATTATGAGTCGGACACGACTCGACGGCACCTAAAAACAACAACCAGGTCCCTGAACCAGGTGGCACCTGACCAGTCCCCCACAGCCAAGGCCAGGCCTCCCGGGGACCGTCCCTCACTGTGCTTCTCCGCAGGTGCAGAATGTCCACGGAGCTTTCAATGCTCTCGGGGGAGCAGACAGACTCACCTCCAACCGTAAGTAGTCCAGCCAGCGCAGCAGGTGCCCGGGGACCCGGGGCAGGGGAGGGCGGAGGGGTGGAGATCAGTATGCAGTCCTCGCTGCACGCCAGGGGAGCCTGCCACCCTCCACTCCCACAGCCGGCCTGTGCGGAAGGCGGGCTTGTCTCCATCTCGCGGAGAAGGGAAGCAGCAGTGTCCCGGGGGGAAGGTGCGTGGCCGCCTCGGCACATCATCTGAGCTGGATACCAACTAGTATCATGATTTGTTGTTGTTGTTAGGTGCTGTTGAGTCGAGTCCGCCTCATAGTGACCTTTATAGGGTTTTCAATGGCTGATTGTTTTTTGGGATTGCCTGGGGAGTGGGTTGCCACATCCTTCTCCCATTTTTGTGGTGCTGGGACTCGAACTCGGGACCTCAGAGACTGCAGAGCAGCGCTCTACCAACTGAGCTAAATCCCAGCCCAGTATCATGATGCCAGCTAGTATTTCAGCTGGTAATACCAGCTAGTATTTCAGATACCAGCAGGGCCACCTGTGGTGGATAGGTTTCAGCTGAACTTCCAGAGTAAGACAGACTGGGGAGAAGGACCCAGCAGTCCACTCCCGAAACAATTAGTCATCGAAAACCCTATGAATAGCAGAGAAGCACTGGCAGATATAGTGCCGGAAAAGGAGCCCCCCAGGTGGCTGGGAGGCATTCAAGAAATGACTGGGAAAGAGTTGCCTCCTCAAAGTAGAGTAGACCTTCAGGACAAGAACGGGGTAAAGTCCTTGGGACCTCCTTTTGCTGATGTGGCACGACTCAAAATGAGAAGAAACACAAGGACTGCAACAATGAGCGCAAACATAAAACTGCCACCATTGCTGCCACGTCTTTGTTCCAAGTGGAGATGATGGCCTGAGAGCCCACTCAGAGAGATGGCAGAGCCAGAATCCATTCTGACTCCAGGTCCTGTGCACCGTGGCAACCGCTCCATAGGTGGCCAGTAGGTTGGGACCCTTTGACCCTTCCCACCCTCTCCTCCTGTTCCAGCCCCTCTCAGCTGCCAGCTGTGCCTCCCAGAGGTCGCTCCTTTTAAAGAGAGCGACGAATCTCTACACGCGGCAGAAGCATATGCAGCCACGTGCACTTGCCCCCGCACGCTTGCGCACCCACGCATGCGCATTGGGCACATCAGATAAGGGCCCAGCGTGGGTCTGGGAGGCCTGTCTGCCCAAGCCGACCCGCCTGCCCGGTTACCTCACCTGCTCTTATTCTCTCACCAAGCTCACGGGTTCCACCTGTGTGGCTTGTCTTATTTCCCAAAATACATTTGCTTTCCCATGGTCAAGGATCCAAACAGCTGGGCATGGTGACAGACATCTGTAATCCTAGCATTCGGGAGGCTGAGACAGGAGTTCAAGGCCAGCCTGGGCTACATAGTGAGACCCTGTCTCAAAAAAAATCCGAACTGGGTGCGGTGGCAGCGCATGCCTGTAATCCCAGCGGCTCAGGAGGCAGAGGCAGGAGGATCACAAGTTCGAGACCAGAGGCAGTCTGCGTAACTTAGTGAGACCTTGTCTCAAAAAAGTAAACAAATGGGGTGAGGGTGCAGCTCAGTGGTCCAGCACTTGCAAAGCACCCAAGCGCTAGGCCCTGGGTTCAATCCCCAGTACCGCAAAAAAAAAAAAAAAAAAAAAAAAAAAAAAA
>VMDO01006882.1:0-25164 GCA_007922755.1 Pedetes capensis
CCTTGGTTCCTAGTTAGAGAAAAAGAGTAGAGGCTGTTGTTCAATAAGGATAGAGTTCAAATACCCTACCATAGTTTATCATTTATAAAAAGCCTAAAAAGAAAGAGACCTTCCAAGTGTTTAGTGTCTGGAGATAGTAAAGTTTGTGTTTTGAACTATGGGTTGTTATGATTAACAGGTGCTTGTGAAACTTTGTTTCATAAATAACTGCATGTGCTATTCTTACTGCTTACATGACCTAAGCCTAAAAAATTGTATAAAACACTGAGCTGTTTGTAAAATAAATGAAACAGATTCACATAGTCTCCGAGCTACTGTGTCTGTTACCCAATCGCAGACTCCTCATCTGCCTTCGGGAAATCCTGGATCCTAGGCTGCAGCTGGACTGTGGCAGGTACTATCTCTAAATCCAGTGTTTCCCTCATGCCATCTATGTACTTGACAGACAGGTTCAATCTCTATTTTTTGTGTGGCAGCATCTCACCTGATAGTGTTACTTTTTCTGTGTGTGTGTGTGTGTGTGTGTGTGTGTGTGTGTGTGTGTGTGTGTATGTGTGTGTTTGGTCACAGTTCAATAAAGCATTAAGAACATGAATCTTACACTCTGGCTGGGTAGTCACACTACCTGGGCTAAGTCCTTATGTAATTGGGCTGTACAATGACAGATATATTTCTCTAGCATTGTCTTGACCATTGTGATAAGTTAAGGTCTGCATTCCTGAATATAGGCATGAATGAGGAAACTAAAATTTGCAGACTTTTTTTTTGTAAGCTTGTCCAAAGCTGTACATTTGGCAGTTCTGGGCTATCCTGTGAGTTCCAGGTCAGTGTGAGCTACATAGTAAGCCCTGTATCCAAAAAAAAAAAAAAAAAAAAAAAAAAAAAAAAAAAAAAAAAAAAAAAAAAAAAAAAAAAAAAAAAAAAAAAAAAAAAAAAAAAAAAAAAAAAAAAAAAAAAAAAAAAAAAAAAAAAAAAAAAAAAAAAAAAAAAAAAAAGCACCAAAAAAACACAAAAACCTGAAGGAATCTGTTTCTCTATATAATCCAGTATTAAGAATAATGTAAAGTAACATTGATGAAATGTTTAGGTAGAAATTTAGCAGATTAAAGTGAGTAAAAATGAGAAAAGATAAAAGCAGACCAACACATGACTACACCCCTGGGCTAGAATTTCATGGCAAAGATCATACTTGATTCTTTGTGAGAAACTTTCTGGAGCATTGAGAGCTTGTGGGTCTTTCAGACAGCCTCAGCAGTACACCAAAGACTCACACACAAACTCTGTCCCTCATAGGATGTGATCAAAGTCCCACTGGGTTGCTCTGCAGTGTGCACACAACACAGATGGCCACACAACAGAAGTCTTGTGGGAACCATTCATGAGAGACTGAACTGAAACCCGTAAGGTCACAATTTCATACCATCATTAAGGCTTAGGCCTAAATAAAGTGCTCACCCTTGATTTTATTCTCAGAGGAGGCCTTCTACCCTGCCCTCCAAAGAAAAACAAAAAAAGCACCACTGGATGGAAGTACAGGTGTCCCTCGGTCTCAGTGTTGGACCGGTCCCAGGGATCTGCCCCCCGCCACCATCACCATCAAAACCTGGATGCTCAAGAATTTCATATTTGTATATAACCCACATACATCCTCCCATGTACTTTAAATCATCTCTAGATGACTTATAATACCTAATATAATATAAATTCCATGTAAATAGTTGTTACACTATATTGTTTACGGAATGATCACAAGAAGAAAAGTCTGTCATGTCCAGTATAGACGTAACTTTTAAAAATATTTTCAACCCAAAGTTGTTTGAATCCACAGATATGAACCTCCAGAGACTGGAACACTGACTGTATAGCCTGTTGGGCCAACCTAACCAACTGTTAACCAGCCTATCCATTTTTATCTTTATAAGAATGAAGCAATAACTGACAAAGAACACAAACTAGTGTAACAGTGTAATTCAGAGTTCTACAGGAACTACACGCATGAGGGGAAATGAAGAGCACCACGTTCATATGCCCTGGAAATTCAATTCTCTTTCAACAAGGAAGGTATATATTCAATGCAAAATGCAAAGTTCGATTCAAGTGTGGTACATTTAGGACTTGTTCAGTATGGCACTTAGCTGAGAATGGACCCAATACCAACTGGTAATTACCAAGATTAGAGGGCAGGTAATAACTAAATATTTTTCTGTACTTCTTGGATGAAAGCATAAAGCACTAAAATAGTATTTCTACAGGCTTGAAACATGAATTAATATCTAAATACAAAGCAGTTCTTACAGGTATAATCAGGTCCATAAAACAAACTACAGGCCCACACCTGTTTTCAGGCTTACTGATTCATAGCCAGGCTCACTTACATATTTGTTTATGGCTACCTACTACCGACTCAGGCTGGGATTTAGCTCAATTGATAGAGTGCTGCTCTACAGTCTCTGAGGTCCCGAGTTCGATTCCCAGCACCACAAAAATAGGAGAACGTGGCAATCCACTCCCAAGGCAATCTTGAAACAGCCACTGAAAACCCTATGAGGGTCACTATGAGTCGGACACAACTTGACGGCACCTAACAACAACAACTACTGACTCAATGGCACCTAACAACAACAAATACAGGACCTAACACAGGCACCTAACAACAACAACAGGAGGAGTTGAGTAGTTGAAACAGAGGCCTTATGGCCTGTGAAGCCAGAATTATTTTCTATTTGGTTCTTTTCACAAAAGAATTGCAACTGCCAACTCCCACTAAAAAGTATATACAAATCATTTCATGTTTGGCTTTGGAGTGGGCAGAACATCAGAAAAGTGAACTGAAGAAAGGGTTAGCTTCAGTTACCAGGTTGCAAAAAAAGAACATGAGCTAACCAAAGTCCCATTTAAAAAGAAGACTTAGTTTCTTAAATAAATAAATTAAATTAAAAATTTAATAAAGGTCTTACCTACTACCTATATGAGAAAAGTGACTCAGAAAGCCAAAATCCTTTGGATTCATGGTCTTCCATGGCTATGTAACTGAACTATTTCTGTGGGGACTTCTCTGAACTTTCTAAAAATGTTCTGAGTTAATGTGTGTTCTGATTTCATTTATATGGAGATATGCTAGCATTTTTGCATAACCATAAATCATAGTTCAAAGCATCTGTTCCCAAAATCCCCACTGTGTTTAATTTATAGGATAAAACCAAAGTCCTATTTAGGGGAGGGTGACATGCTCCTAAGAAGAAAAATCGGTCTGCTGTCCAAGGTAGGTGTCAATTATCAATTTAAGACCGCTGTTTGTTTGGAGCTGAAAGGGTTCTTTGATTATCTGGAGTCACATGGACTTTCATGAGCTCATTAAATCTTATGCTTAATAGAACTTCTTGATTAAAAAAAAGTATGAAGATATTAAAAGAAAACTTTAGGATACTGGTAATAACCAGGTATAAAGAGTTATATGCACCCTGGATAACACATTTCCCCTTTCCTCAATGCTAAAACTCTTATCAGCAAGAAGTTCTCTTCTTGACTTCATCTCTCACCTCTCTCACCTCTGGAACTCCTCCACTGTACAATTTGAAACCCGCTTTCTTTCATCAAGCAAGATCACTTGTATATCCTTAACCTTGTCTCCAAGCATTCTCTTCACCTTATTGCCCTAAATGAACCTTGGTTCTCCCCTAATGACATTGTTTCCTGAAGCTCTTTCACTGTCTAAAAGAGAGCTGCCACAGCAGACCTACAACCCCATAAGTGAGAGAAATGAATGTTATTGATGGAAGCCACTAATATTTTTGAACTGTTTGCTCTATACCATAGATGGTAATAGTTGTCTATTCTAGAAACTGATACAAGAAGAAGGGTTTTGCCATAATCAAACTCTAAACACTGTGGTACTGACTTTAAGACAGCATGGTAGAAGACAAAGAAAGGTCTTACAGGAACTAAAAAAATGGAGATACAATATGCAATAGTGAAACAGCTGGTAAATGATGCCCTGCAATAACCTGGAAGGCAGAAAACCTATCAAATGAAGTTGTAGCAAAGCTGCAGACCCGAAAGTGAGAGAAATAATACTTATTACTGTAAGCTCTTACAAACTGGAGAACAGTGACTTAATAGCATTATTGCAGGAATAGTGGGGTATTCTCAAAGGCCAGTAATTCTATTTGTCGACTAGATCTCACCCCCTCGTGGCTATTAAAGGACGTTGCTGTACCAGTTTTTCCTTGCCCGGAGTTATATGTTTTACGTTTGCCTGCCCTACATGTTCACTCCTAACAGTAAACATGTTGCAGTGTCAGTCTAAAAAATACTGCCCATATCTCTTGTAGTTATTGCTCCATTTCTCTCTCTTCTTTATGGCTAAAACACCTTTAAGGAGTCATATATACATATCCACTCTATTTTTCTCCTTCCATTCTTACTGAAACTTCTATCAATCACTTCTACCACGTGAAAGTTACTCATCAGATATACTGCTGAATCCAATGGTTTTTTAACCTTCATTTTCCTTGACCCACCAGAAACATTACAGATAATTGGTTATTGCCTCCTCTCTGAAACACTTTCTTCCTCACTTAGTCTACATATTTGGTGAAATTTCCCTGTAGGTAGACTATAAAAACTCCTATTGAATGGAAAAATGGCCATGTGTCAGTTTCATCAATGAAATGTGAGTGGAAGTGACAGCCATAACTTCAAAACACAACCTTTAAGAGCTAGTATGTGATCTGTCATGGGCTTTTCTCTCTGCCATAATGACAAACAATGATCTCGATCAGAGACAAGCACATAATGGTCTGTAGGCCAAATCTAGCCTTCTGCCTTTTTACTAAATAAAGTTTTAATGGAACACAGTTATGTCCATTCATTTATGTATTATTTAACAATGGGGCTGGGGTTTAGCTCAGTTGGTAGAGTGCTGCTCTGTACTTCCTGAGGATCTGGGTTCAATGCCCAGCACCCTAAATATGGGAGAAAGATGTGGCAGTCCACTCCTGAAAACATACTGTAACAGTCAGCCATTGAAAACCCCATGAGGGTCGCTATATATTGGACTCAACTCGACAGCACCTAACAACAACAACAACATGGCGACAATGGCAACTATACACATGGGATTCAACAGATGGAACATACAGGAACATTTGTGGAAAGAGACAATTGAAAATCTCAATATCAAAAGTCAGAACAAAACCAGGGGCTCATTGTGGATCAGACCATCAACTGCTCATATGCAGGTTCAAACTGAAAATGAAGAAAATTAGAACAATTGTATGAGAGTCAGGTACCTCCAGTGCTGCACCTTGAGTATGACCTTGAGTATATTCCACCTGAGCTCAGACAATCTCAAAAATAGATGTGATGCGTTATACACTAATGATCAAAGACCAGACAAGTTGTGATATGACATCAAAGACATTATTCATGAGGAAAGAAAAGGTTATTAAAAAGACAGGGGAAAAAAAAGACTAAATTGCATATCAAAAGAGACTCTGAAACTTGCCCTTGAATATTGAGCAGCTAAAGCAAAAGGAGGGCTGGGATTTAGCTCAGTTGGTAGAGCACCACTCTATAGTCTCTGAGGTCTCCAGTTCAATTCCCAGCACTGCAAAAATGGGAAGAGGACATGGCAATCCACTCCCAAGGCAATCTCAAAACAATCAACCCCTATAAGGGTCACCATGAGTTGGATTCGACAGCACCCAACAACAACAAAGCAAAAGGAAGACATGATAAGGTTGAAGAACTAAACAAAATATTTCAAAGCACAGCTCAAGAAGACAAAATCAAGAATTATGATGACATGGGCAAAGAACTAGAGATAGAAAAACAAAAGGGAAGAATACACTGTTTTTCTCAAGCTTAAAGAATTAAAAAAATTCAAGCCTCGAGGGACAATAGTGAAGGATTCTACAGGGAAAATATTAAAGGGCACAGGAAACACCAAATGAGGATGGAAGGAATACAAAGAGTCATCATATTAAAAAAAAAAAAACTGGTAGAAGATAAACCATTTCAAGAAGTTGCATATGATCAGGAATCAATGGCACTGAAGAAAGAAGTAAAAGCTGTCTTGAAGGAATTGACAAAACACAAGGCTCCAGGAATCGATGGAATACCAATAGAGATGTTTTAAGAACGGGTTCAGCACTGGAGGTACTAACTTGTTTATGCCAAGAGATCTGAACAGTTACCTGGCCAACTGACTGAAAGAGATCAATATTTGTGCCTATTCCCAAGAAAGGGGATCCAACCAAAAGTGGAAGTTATCCAAAGGTATCATTAGTATCTAACTCAAGTAAAATTTTGCTAAAGATCATACAAAAACAACTGCAACAGTATTTCCACAGGGAACTGCTGGAAATTCAAACCAGATTCAGGAGAGGGCGTGGAACCTGAAATATCACTATTGATGTCAGATGGGTATTAGCTGAAATCAGAGAACATGAGAAAGATGTCTGCCTATGTTTTATTGACTATGCAAAGGCATGTGACTGTGTGGATCACAACAAATTATGGATAATACTGCCAAGAATAGGAATACCAGAGTACCCAATTATATTCAAAAGGAATCTGTACATGGGCCAGAAGGCCGTTATTCGAACAGAACAAGGAAACACTGCCTGACTTAAAGTCAGGAATGGTGTCCATCAAGGCTGTATCCTTTTATCGTATCTCTTCAATCTCTATGCTGAGCAAATAATCTGAGAAGTTGGACTTTATGAAGAAACCTGCTGGAAGTGAAGGAGATTTGAAATATTTACTGAGGAAGATCAAAGAACACAGCCTTCAGTATGGATTGCGCCTGAACATCAAGAAAACAGAAATCCTTATAACTGGGTCAGTCAGCAACTGCATGATAAATGCAGAAAAGACTGAAGTCATCCAAGATTTTGCTTTACTTGGTTCTTTAATCAACACCCATGGAAGCAGCAATCAAGAAATCAAAAGATGCATTGCATTGGGAGAAGCTGTTGCAAAAGATCCCCTTAAAGTATTGAAAAGTAGAGATGTCACATTGAAGACAAAGGTGTGCCTGACTCATGCCATGGTGTTTTCAGTTGCATCATATGGCTGAGAAAGCTGAGTAGTGAACAAGAGAGCCAAGAGAAGAATTGATGCTTTTGAATTATGATGCTGGAGATGAACACTGAATATACCATGGACAGCCAAAAGAACCAACAGATCTGTCCTAGAAGAAGTGCAACCAGAGTGTTCCTTGGAAGCAAGAACGGCTAGACTGTGTCTTGTGTATTTTGGACATGTTGTCAGCGTGGACCAATCCCTGAATAAAGACATCATGTTTGGGAGAGGGACGGGCCAACAAAAATAGATGGAATTACACAGTGGCTACAACAATAGACTTAAACATAAGAAAGATCATGTGTCTGGCACAGTGTTGGGGAGTGTTTTGTTCTGTTGTACACAGGGTTGCTGTGAGTTGGACCCAACCTGAGGGCATCTAACAACAACATGTAATTATGACAGTGATTTTATGGTCCACTGTTAGGGTTTGGACCTTAATTGTTCCCCAAAGATCATGTTGTTTGGTCCCCAGATGATGATGCTGTCTGAGGAGACTGTGGAACTTAGGGAGGTAGGCCCCTGACAGAGATAGCTGCCTATAGGAGGGGCTTTGGAGGTCCCAACAACCCACCTAAGTCTCAGCTCTCTCTGCATCTTGCTCAGGAATATGTCAGGTCCTCTGCCATGGGATTTGCCTGGTCATCATTACAGACTGATCCTCTAGCTGTGAGCTCTCAATAAACCTCTATCCCCATAAAAATGTTTGCATTGGTTTTTCTGCTATAGCAACAACAGCGGGCTAAAATATCCAGGAAACCTAAATATTTTGTTTCTGTTTCATTACAGAAAAAGTTTGCCAATTCTTGTCCCAGACAAAGGCTGTTCTGTCAACCTGAGTACTGAAGATGATATGGTGTGGAGCATTAGCTAATTTCAGATGGACACAGCATGAGAGAGAAGTAAACTTCTTTTCTGAAAGCCACATGTATTTTGAGAAAGTCGGCTACCAAATCATAATCTTGCATATTCCACCTGATACAGAAAGTTTAGCAAGACTTTGCTTACATGGTAAATATCACATAGTACTCTTACTTCACCACTTACTCCCCTTTCTGGTCACCTTTCCAGGTATCTTATCTTCTTGGCCTCTAAATACATAAGTGCCACAGGGTACAGCATTTGAACTTCTCTTCAGTCTGTATTCACTCCGTAAGTGAACTCATCCAGTTTCATAACTTTAAAAATCTATAAGACAATGACTTTCAATTTTATATTCCTTGCCCAGACTTCTCTATAAAGTCATAATTTCTGTAAATGCCTAATAAATATTTTATTAAAATCAGACTATTAGGCTAGGATTTGGCTCAGTTGGTAGAGCACCACTCTGCAGTCTCTGAGGTCCCAGTTTCAACTCCCAAAACTGCAAAAATGGAAGAAGGACGTGGCAATCCACTCCTGAGGCAATCCCAAAACAATCAGTACTGAAAACCCTATGAGTCAGACATGACTCGATAGCACCTAACAACAACAATCAGTCTAATAAATATTATAAATTTATTATGGCTCAAAGAATCTTCTATCCAGACTTTCTATAAACTTTCCCACCAAAGTGAATGGCAACTCCATCCTTCTGATTGTTCATGCCAAAAACACTTAGGATTCCTCTTAATTCCTCCTTTTCTCTAATTTCTCACATTCAGTTGGGCAGAAAATCCTACTGAATTTATAACTAATATATATTCAAAATCTGATTAGTATATCTTATAACGTCCAATGCCACCATCTAGTGTAAGCCATCACCATCTCTCACCTGAATTATTGCAGTAGTTATTCCTGCTACCAGCCTTGCCCTATTATGATCTATTTATTCTCAGTACAGAAACCATAATTTTTTAAATACTAAAGTCAGCTTATTATATCTTTTCAAATCTCTCCAGTGTGTTTCTAAGTCACTCAAAATAAAAGCCAAAGTCCTGTCAGAATCTGTTCCTCTCCTCAGTCCTCAGTTCCACATCTCCTCTGTCATTATTCTCCCCCAGATCAGTTCACTCTACCTATACAGTTGTCCTTGCACACTTTATGTAGGCTGCTACTGAGGAGCCTTTGCACTTGCTATTCTCCTCTTTGGAATGCTCTTGCTCACAAATCTGGATATCCACACCTTCTTCAGGTCTTTGCTCCAATGATACCTCAGCGAGCCCCTCCTTGTCCATTCTATTTAAAATTATGACCACTCCCTTTCGTTATAGTTGTTGTTGTTGTTGTTAGGTGCCATCGAGTCGGTATCTGACTCATAGCGACCCTCATAGGGTTTTCAATGGCTGACTGTTTCAGGATTAACTTGGGAGTGGATTGCCAGGCCCTTCTCCCATTTTTATGGTGCTGGGAATTTGAACTCGGGGCCTCAGAGACTGCAGCGCAGTGCTCTACCAACTGAGCTAAATCCCAGCCCCTCGTTATAGTTGTAGTACTCACTATATATGACCTATAATATTTTATTTAACCACTCATTTATTGTTCCCCCCAACTAGAATAGAAGCTCCCAGAAGGCAAGGATTCTTACTGTCTTCTTTTAGACCTATCTCCCTAGTGCCTAGAAAGATGCCTGGACACATGGTCAATATTTGTTGAAATAATGAATGGATCTGTAGGATAACAATCAGGTCTTGTCTATACATTACATTTCTAAGTTATAAGCTAATGAACCAGGCACATAGACTGGCAAAGAAATACTGCAGGCTGCAGTGAAGACAAAGATGCATATAGTAAGATATTTTCCTAATTTCATAATAATTTTTTTCCTTTTCTCTCATTTACATCAAAGGAAGTAAAATACAGAAATTATGAGAGTTAGAATTTGAGATAATTATATTTAGAGCCACTGGACTGAAGCCTCGTTTTCAAAATTAGTTTCTTTATATTTCTAATATACTACTTTTAACTATCAGAAAAATGTTACCTCCAGAGAGTACATTTGTATGGCATACTACCTTCCTAAGAAATGAATAGAACACTCAACTGTAATTCTTAACACAGAAAACAATTTACTCAATAAGAAGTAAGACCAGTTTTTTGGAAAGCAGTGTATGAAATCCAACTTTACCCTTCAACTAACTACCTTTCATTCTTTTCCTTCAGTTGTCAAAGCTTCTAAAAACTAAAACAATATTTTTAAAATTAATTACTGCTTCAAGTCTCAGATGTTCCTAAAAGTAACTACTTATAAGCCAATTACTTTAGAAGAAAGAAAAATGTAAAAAAGACCTGACAATATCTGTAAGCAAGCACAGTATAAGCACTCCTTAAATGAAAGCCTGTTTACTTATCATACAGACAAGATGTATCAACTGGCCATGAGAAATAACAGGACATTAAATTAAAATGAGCTCTTCTCTCATCATAAATATAATATGAATGTAGCCACTAGATCTGGATATAAAATTTGTTGCTTAAATTAACCAAAATTAAATTTTAAACTTGTACATTTTATAATAAAGCTACCCCAAAATAATTTTTGCCAAGAGGAAAAATCCTTCAGCAAAATTACAAAAACTGAGGAAGAAGCTCACTCTTTTTTATTTCTTTTTGACAGTACTTGGGGGTTGAACCTGCATGTATTTTGCAAGTACTCCACCACTGGGCTGCACCCTTCCCCCTTTAGATTTTTTTAATTTTGTGTCAAGGTCTTGCTAACTTGTGCAGGCTGCCTATGGCCTTGAACTTGAGATCCTCCTCCACCTCCCAAGTTGCTAGGATTACAGGCATACACCACTGACCATGGCCCACTCTTAATTTAAATGTTGAAATGTCACAACTATCAAGCCTTTAAAGATTACTTTAATATCACTCTTTCCCCCAAGGAGCTCATTAGTTGTGTTTCAGTGAAGATAGACTGATAAGACACTGGCTTCCTTATTAAAGCTTTCTTTTTTGAGGAAACTTTGCAAAATAATCATAACACTTTCAAAGTCAGTAAACAGGTATCTTTTGGTACACTGAAGATAAAGGTACTATATTCATTTCAAATACAGTTTTCAATTGTTGTGTAACATTTATGGTAGCTTTCATTTTTATTACTTACCAAGTCCTAAAAGATCAACAGTGGGCTCTGCAGCTTTTTTAGGGCTAGTACTTTTTTTAGGCTCCAGTTGTTGATCATCTTTCTTCTGTAGTTTGAAAATAAATAAGATTTATTAATTTTCAAGATCTTTTAAGCCCCAACTAATTATGCATACTTTTGATTCAGTATACTGAAACATATGAAATACAACATAATGAAGCTTAGAGTATTTATTATATTTAAAACAAGTAAACATGGTCTCATAAACTTGCAATGACAATCCTTATACATTGGGCCCCCCCGAAACAGTGAATATACAAACTTAACTCTTAATAATTGTTCTTGAACATTATACACTTTATGTGAAATTATACTTTTTTAAAAAATGCATTTCATATTATTTCCTTGATACAATTAACACACTCCCCATTAGCTGAGGTTCAGGAAGCTCTTGGAGTCTTGAAATGGCACTAGATAGGTGTTCCTCCTGCGGTCTACACAATTAACTTCTTTTTCAATATAATATTCTTTTAGTTCTCAGGAGCCCAAATCACAGTTACATATACCAATCTCTCTTTCTCACAAAAAAATGTACAGGACATGATAAAAAGACCTACAGGTACTAGATTCCCAACTATAAAGTGTACCTCTCCAAGAAGTTAAAATATTCATTTATTTTCTAATCGAATTCTCAAACCATTCCTACAAAATCATTTCTACTATAGGTACTTAAAGAATTCATAACTGCTGGGTGCGGTGGCGCATGCCTGTCATCCCAGCGGCTTGGGAGGCGGAGGCAGGAGGATCGCAAGTTTGAGACCAGAGGAAGTCTGTGTAACTTAGCAAGACCCTGTCTCAAAATTAAAAAAAAAAAGGCTTGGGGTGCAGCTCAGTGGTCCAGCACTTGCAAAGCATGCAAGCGTGAGGCCCTGGGTTCAACCCCTATACCGCAAAAAAAAATAAATAAATAAATTTTAAAAAATAGCTGACAAGACAGTTGCTCATTTTTTGGCTAGGGAGGAAGATTAAAAATAGCCTTAACTATTGAAATAGAAAGATACAGTTGAAACGATAAATCTCCTTGTCACATTGTATAAATCCAGCATTTCAACAAAAATCAAACATTGAGTATTAGTAAGTTAGGAATCATTTTCTACTTGCTGCTCATTATAATAACTGTAGCAGCAAGGTAATATATAATGGCCTTCAAGTAACCTGGATTTATCAAGAGCAGTAGTACCTTGTGGTAACCCTGAAAACCTAGTCTCCTGGTCACTCTGAAGTCTACTGTAGTTTCTACAGCAAAGCATATTGTTTCTTACCTCTTTTCCTCTGATTTTAAAATTGTATTACCAATGTTAATATTCCGAGAATAAGTATAAGCAAATTTCCAAATCATATCCCAATTAAATACTGTGGTTAAAAAACACGTGATGGTTATGCCTTCCTGACACTCTATAGTCAAATGAAAAAAAATCTTTAAGAACATGTCTGATTTTCTCCAGAATTTCCTTAACACAAGTCATAGCCATTGGATATTTTCTTTTCATTTGTACCTTTGCTCTATAGTATATCAATTCTATTGTACTTTGCAAAGAATAACAAATTAAAATTATTTAAGATATTTGAAATATAGATTATCATATAAATAAAAGGTTATATTATCTTGAAGACAAAATTTAGAAGATTTAAGAGTAAAAATGCTATTATGTTGTTATAAGCAGGTGTGATAACCACATCTTCTTTCGCACAATTATTACCTTTTTGATATTTCATATTCAGCTCAGATATGGTAAAGTATATGTACAGAATCATTCTACTTTAAATTCTACTGCCAAAAACCTCTCATAGGGAATTTTTCTTTTACTAAGCAAAGAATGCAGTCAACTCTGAATGGACAAAATTAGGCAATCTATAATGTACTGAGCAAAATTTTCTAACAAGCAAAACATAGGGCTACTTCAAGTAATTTTTATAAAATGTAATTTCCTTGAATACACATTAAGCAGATGTCTCATTCAAATTATTAAAGTTTTTTATTAAGAGAAGCTTCACAACCCAACCTTTTTGTGATTCATAATGCTGCTCTACAGAACATAACTGAATAAATTATTTAGCTTTAAACTTACATTTACAACCATTTGCTATCCATTTAAATAAAGGATGTAACAGCTGAGTCTCAAGAATGTGATTCTTTATTCCTTAGTTGGTCACTTAATGTAGATATTAGCATTAATATGTAAGAATAGAGAAGCTATACCATGTTCTCTGTTCTGCAGGTATTTAAATTTTCTTTAAAAACTGATTACATTTCAAATTATAACTTAACATTTTTCTATAATCGATTTCCTTTACCATTCACAGAATCATACAACTAGAAGAAACATAAAATATCTTATGTTCAACTCTATTCTTTTAAAGTTAAGAAAATTAAAAGTCACACATGATTTGTGTGAAGGTTCTATAAGTGGCTATAGTAACATAGTTAACCTCATGGCAGGGTTTCTTCTCCTGAATCATGTCTTTTGCTGAATAATTTCTATTTATTACAAATTAATTTCAAAATAAACATAGGTTAAGCATCCTTAACTCAAAAATCCAAAATGCTCCAAAATCTAAAACTTTTTGATCACCAACACATCACAAATGGAAAATTCTGCACTTGATCTCATATAAAAGACTGCAGTCAAAACAGTTTTATTCAGTAACCTCAAAGGAAAAAAGATCCTCTGAGTGCATTCAGTTGTAATACACAACATTGATGTACAAAATTATTAAGAATATTATATAAAAGTATATTCAGGCTACATATAGGGTGTATATAAAACGTAATTGAACTGTGTTTAGATTTGAGTCTCATCCCCATGTTATCTCATTATATATATAAATATTCTAAAATTTAAAAAATAATCTGAAACACTTCTGCTCCCAAGAATTTCAGATAAGGGATATTCACCTTGTATTTAACTAATGCTTAATCATACGTTCATACTATTCTTCCAGTGATACAAATAAAAACTGTAATAAAGGAATCAAAATCCTGATAGTGGGTCAAGGCAAGTAATCACAATTTAAGCTCAAGGTAGAATAAAAAGACCACATGAAAGCTATAAAAAGCCATGATGGTAGAGGTTGAGTGCAGTGAGCATGGCTGTAATCCCAGCGTCTCGGGAGGCAGGGGCAGGAGGATTGCAAGTTTGTGGCCAGAGGTAGCCTACGTAACTGAGCAAGGGCTTGTCTCAGGATAAAAAATTTAAAAAGGGCTAGGAGTGCAGCTCATTGGTAGACTGCTTGCAAAATTGCAAAGCCCTGGGTTCAGCTCCCTAGTACCACAAAAAAGAAAGAAAGAAAGAAAGAAAGAAAGAAAGAAAGAAAGAAAGAAAGAAAGGAAGGAAGGAAGGAAGGAAGGAAGGAAGGAAGGAGGGAAGGAAGGAAGGAAGGAAGGAAACGAAACGAACAAAGGTGGGGGTGGTAGTGGGATGATTAGGATTTTTATAAAGGTAGTGACATTTACTATCAGATGTGTAGGAAAGGTAGGAGAAATCCCATGGGCAGATTGATAAAGGCACAATGAGAAGAAAATTGAGTGTGAGATAGTGGTAAAGGGCTGTAGATAGTTTGAAGTGAAAAGAAAAGTCTAAAGATTTTCATTTTATTTTTCTGATTTTATTTCTACAATGTGGAAGGACTTAAAACTACTGCCTCAGTAGAACTTGAAATCTGAAATGTATTTTCTAACAACCTACTCAATAAGATACAATCCCTAGAATACTGTATCATCTGGTTTAAATCTTCACAGCAAGTTTAACCTTTATTGAAATTTTTTATAGAAATTCATAACAGTACTCAAAAGCTGTTGGGTTGTATAGCATTATATATACTACTACACAAGTAGAAAAAAATTCAAAGACTGTATTATCCACATTGTCTACTCATTAAAGCCATTTCACTGCATGCTAGGAATACATTAAAAAAACCTGAATATCTTTCATTCTTACTCTAGATCAGTAGCTTTAATTACTACATATGTATTTGTATGTGTTCTCTCAAAATTGAATATGTAGCCTTGTTTAAAACTATTTTATGTGAGACGTAATTTTGCACATAACTCTTTCTCCCAATATCTCAATTATTTTATTCCTTCAGGATCTTGTTAGTTTCTCTTTTTCTTCCTTATCACGTTTTATAATGTACTTATAGATCTTCACATTAAACCTGTGAATAGTGTATTCTGTTCTTAAATTGAATATTCTTTCTTACATTGTACTTTTAGGGTTGAATTTAGAACTGTAATCTACATTTTATTGCCCTAACCATGTAGACATCTTTTAGTAAATGTTCTTTATAAGGCCTAGAATCAGTACTATCCCAAAAAATATTTCACTGAGTTGCAGAAGTATCAAGGATACATTTAGAACTGGAAGGAACCTTGAAGACATATAATCAATTCATTACATGATTCATAGAACACCACTGTAACATTTCTCTTCTATACTCATTCTCTCTGTAAAAAAACTTCCCAGTGTTATAGAGTCACAAGATATGATGATACAGCATAATTTACACTTGGGTATTTCTAAGTATTAGAAAGCTTTTTTTTCAAGTAATCTGCAACATCTACCCACTTATGCATATTCTCTATGTCACTGCCATAAGAATACAAGCAGAGGAATGAATATGTGGAACTGACTTTGTCAGAAGCTAAGGCAGATCACTAATGTATAACAAACCTTTGGTCTCCTAAAATTCCTTGATATTTTCCTTTGTACTATTATATTCAGGGCAGTTGAAGTTAGGATGCATTTATTTAACAATTTTACATTTATCTAATGTTTTGGTACTTTATGTTTAAGGCCACCTGAGGGCTTTGTCACTTGGTGTATTAACTAATATTTATTACTAAGTCATTTAAAAATTTGAATGCAATACTGATGTAACTCAGTTAAAAATGCTGACTAAAACAAAGCCTACAACTAAGCCTGGAAGAAAGCAGAGAACTCCATCTATACTGATATCAATTCTATTAACTGGACTTAGCTGTATACAGCCGTCTCTTCAGCTTACAGCCTATCCTACTATCTGATCATTGGGCCTACCTGTCTAACTCTTGACCACAGCATATCTAAGAATTTTGACTAATAAGGTTGGTCTGACAGGAACTGTTCTTAGGGAACTTACGAGGCAACTAATGAGTGCTGGTAAGACTCAGAAAAAACATTAAGTTATTAAAAGAATCCATTCAAATTTTTCACAGAATCTACTTACACTTTCTTTCTGTAAGTCAGGACATCTGTCCATTTCTAATCTTGTGGATCCTTAGTTTGTATAATTTTCCAAAGAATAGTATCTTACAAACTGGGTCTGCAAAGTTCCTTACTATTCAACCCAAACACTGAATGCCTATACTTAGTAAGTTCCCTTAAATAAGAGTCACAGCACACAACTATAATCCCAGAGACTAGAGAAGTTGAGGCAAAAGGATTCCCAGGTTTGAGAACAGAGATAGCCTGTGTAATTTAGCAAGCTTAATGGTACAGCACTTGTCTAGCATGCAAGAGACCCTGGGTTCAACCCTCAAGTACTTAAAAATAAAAAATAAAAAATAGAAAAACAGTTGTCTCACAGTATCTGTAAGGGACTGGCTTTAGGATCTACCTCAGATACCAAAATCTTCAAATGTTCAAGTCCTTTATATAAAAATGGCATGGTATTTGCATATAACTGACATACATCCTCTGGTATACTACAAATCATCTCTACATTACTTTTAATACCCAATACAACATCAATGCTATGCAAACAGTTGTTATACTGCATTGTTCAGAGAATAAAAAGAAAACCATCTGTACATGTTCAGAACAATTTTTTTCAAGTATTCTCCATTCCCCATGGTTGATTTAATCCACATAAGCAGAACCCAGAGATATGACAGGTTGACTGTACTTACTCTACATGATTTTTATGAGAATTAAGCAAGATATAAAAAGAATCAGTTTCACAATGGCTAACATAAAAAAAGTGCTTCAGAAATGATAGCTGGTAGTAGTTGTGAAAGTATATGTCTGGACTGGTAAGCACTAGGAAGACAAAGATGACACAGTTCCTAGAAGCTCATACCACAGTGAAGCAAATGGAAACAAACATAATCTGGGTCCATGATGGTGATATAAAAAAGTTTTTATAAACTTTGGTGATATAAAGTTTTCTAGAAGCTCAAGGAGGGGCATGCTTATTAGGCTCTGCCTGTATCAGAATGAGTGTTATAAGATGGAAGACCATATGTCTTGGGCATCTAGGTGATGCCTTTTATTGTAATGTAACTCTTAACAGTACCAGCTCGCACTCTTAACAGTATCCAATTTGAAACATCACGTCCGTTATACTTAAGAGCCTTTGCCCTCAGATAGGGCTGGCTTTAAAGTACTACTCAATTCAAGCATAGAACAATTTTTTTGCCGTCTGGCAATGGTAACTTTATGGATTAGATGCAAACACGCAGCCAGTCTCTCAGTAGTGAAATAGCAGTAATGAAATAGCAGTAATCAGCAACATAAAGGCAGTCATTATATCTAGATATCTATGTCTTTAACATTCATTTTACTATTGTTAATTCTTTTGCTGGGGGCAGGCAAGACTGCTGGTGATTAAATACAGGTCCTCACCTGTGATAAACACAGTCTCTACTACTGGGCTATATTCCAGTATCACTATTGTTATTCTTGTTTTACAGCGTATTCTAGAGGTTTGCAGAGAGGAAAAATAGGATAGTATTTGATATTTATCACATACTTATTACCAAAACTATGGAAGAAAGAAAAAAAATCTAGCTAAACAACTAAGTTTTAGCTGAACACCTGAATTTAAATCCTAATATGGATACATCCTAGCTGTGTAATTCTTAACAGATAAGTCATTATCTAAAGATATCCACCTGAAGAGATAAGTCATTATCTCTTAGGTACAGCTTCATGACATGTAACCTGTGTGGTCCCACAGAGCACTCATGCTAGGTTTAACGGTGAGCTACTGCCACCTTGAAATTCTTCACAGTTTAATCTTTTAATATGTATTTTGTAAATTTGAACAATGAAACATAAGCTTAAGCATGAGAGATACATGCACTGTGCTTGTCCCCCACCATTCCTTGTTTGCTATTTGCATATAGTGCTCACAATTCTCTGTGAGCACAAAATTTCAGTGTAAGACTCTAAGTGAGTATAAAGTAACTATATTAGCTGTAACAGGGTAAATACGGGTATCAACAGCTCCAAAAAAACCATACTTTCTGTTCCAATCAGATTCTGTTTCAGAAGCAGAAAGGAGGGAATGGTATTCTAGGAAATAATAAAAATAAATAAATTTAAAAGCAAAACATAGTAAGAAATCCTATCCTATATCATTCATGCATTTACCTGTATTAGCCAGCAAAATACAGTGAAACTGACAGAGAGAAGGAAAAAGCCAAGGCAACTGATGGTTCCTTTTTCCTTTCAGTCCTTCCTTCCTCATAAGTGAACTGAAGGTAAAAAAGGTGACAGAATATATGAGTATCAAAATGAAATAATGTCAGGCACTGTGGTACATGACTGTAACCCCAGTGACTTTGGAGGATGACACAGCAAGAGCCCACGTTTGAAGTCAGAGGCAGCCTGAACAACTTGGCAAGACTCTGTCTCAAAAAAAAAAAAAAAAGGGGGGGCGGGGGGAGGCTAGGCACATGGCTTAGTGGTGGAATACTTGCCCAGCATGTGCAAGGCCCTGGATTCAACCCTTGAGTATTAAAAAAAGACATTCAAAAAAAGTGAAATAAAAACACATAGAGATTTTTCTGCACATTTCCACTATTCTGTAAAGAATAAAAAATATATGTGTAAGCTAAAAATATATGTCCAATTTTGTTGATCCTACACAAGTTAAATGCTCTCATAGTGAAGGATTTTATAGGGGATATATTAAATGACACAGGAAACATTAAAAGAAGATGGAAGGAATACAGAGTCATTATACTAAAAAAACTAGTGGATGATCAAGCATTTCAAGAGGTGGCAAATGATCAAGAAGAAATGGTACTGAAGGAAGAAGTGGAAGTGGCTTTGAAAGAACTGGCAAAACACAAGGCTCAAGGAATTGATGGAATACCAATAGAGATGTTTCAACAAACAGATGTAACACTGGAGGTGCTCATTTCTTTATGCCAAAAGATTTGAAAAACAGCTACCTGGTCAACTGACAGGAAGAGATCAATATTTGCGATTATTCCTAAGAAAAACAATACAACTGAATGTGGAAATTACGGAGCAGTATTGTTAATATCTAACACAAGTAAAATTTTGCTAAAGGTCATTCAAAAGCAAGTGCAGTATATTGACAGGGAACTTCTGGAAATTCAAGCAAGATTCAGAAGAGGGCATGGAACCAAGGACATTATTGCTGATGTCAGATGGATATTAGCTGAAAGCAGAGAATACCAGAAAGATGTCTATGTTTTATTGACTATGCAGGCATTTGACTGTGTGGATCATAACAAATTATGGATAACATTGAAAAGAATGGGAATACCAGAGCACGTAGTTATACTCATGAGGAATCTGTACATGGACCAAGAGGCAGTGATTCAAACTGAACAAAGAACCACTGCCTGTCAGGAAAGGTGTGTATCAAGGCTGTACCCTTTCACCATACCCACTCAATTTCTATGCCGAGCAAATAATCTGAGAAGCTGAACTTTATGAAGAATATGGCATCAGGATTAGACAAAGATTAATTAACAACCTGCATCATGCTGATCACACAACTTTCCCTGCTGAAAGTGAAGAGAATTTGAAACATTTACTGATGAAGATCAAAGAACACAGCCTTCAGTATGGGTTGCACCTCAACATCAAGAAAACAATTCCTTACAACTGGGTCAGTTGGCAACTGCATGATAAATGGAGAAAAGATTGAGGTTGTCCAAGATTTTGCTTTACTTGGTTCTATAATCAACACCATGGAAGCGGCAGTGAAGAAATCTAAAGTCACACTGCACTGGGAAAAGCTGTTGCATAAAACCTCTTTAAAGTGTTGAAAAGTAAAGATGATACATTGAAGATCAAGGTGTGACTGACTTACGCCATGGTATTTTCAGTTGCATCATATGGTTGTGAAAGCTGAGTAGTAAACAAGGGAGCCAGGAGAATTGATGCTTTTGAATTATGGTGCTGGAGACGAATATTGAATATACCATGGACTGCCAAAAGAACCAACAAATCCAACCTAGAAATGCAACCAGAGTGTTCCTTGGAAGCAAGAATGGTGGGATTGCGTCTTATGTATTTTGGACATGTTGTCAGGAGAGACCAACCCCTGAAGAATGGTATCATATTTGGGAGAGTGGCAGGTCAACAGAAAAATGGAAGACCCTCAACTAGATGAAGTGACACAGTCACTGCAACAATGGGCTTAACCATAAAAATCATGAACATGGCACAGTGTTGAGGACTTTCACTCTATTGTACATAGGGTCACTACGAGTTGGACTTAACTTTATGGCACCTAAGAACAATAGGTTGGAGGTTAGATCAGTTGGTAGAGTGCTCCTCTGCACCCTCTGAGGACCAGGGTTAGATCCCCAGCACCACAAAAACAGTAGAAGGCTATGGCAGTCCGTTCCCAAAGCAATCAGTCATTAAAAACTCTATGAGGGTCACTACAAGTTGGACCAGGCTGGGATTTAGCTCAGTGGGTAGAGCGCTGCGCTGCAGTCTCTGAGGCCCCAAGTTCAATTCCCAGCACCACAAAAATGGGAGAAGGGCCTGGCAATCCACTCCCAAGGCAATCCCAAAGCACTCAGCCATTGAGAACCCTATGAGGATCACTATGAGTCGGATACCGACTTGATGGCACCTAACAACAACAACAACAAGTTGGACCTGACTCAACAGCGCCTAACAACAACAAGGATAACAATAATATTTACAATTAAAACTTGCACTATACAACATAAAAATAATTAAAAATATCATATTAAAAATTTAAATTTTAATGAGTTAAAATAACATTAAATAACAAATAAAAACACCCCGAAAGTTGAGAGACTGTGGAAGAAATGAACAATTTTCTTATTTTCATACATTTTAAGTTACTTTTTTCTTGTTTTTTAAACAAGGGCCCTAATTTTCATTTTGCACTGGTTCCTGTGAATTAGTAGCTGGCCCAGCCAGTGAGTTTGTTTCAGACCAGTAAAACAGAAATAATACTACCTGTCATATACCTGACCTTATAAATGCTGAACTAATAATTAAGATAAATATAATGAGACTTCCAGTTTCTGGTCTAGCACACAAGGAGCCTGCAAATTGCCATTCTATTTTAACAAGAGCTGAAAAAATTGAAAAATAAATACCTCTTTTTAGATCCATCAGGGAAGTGAAGTCATTAGGCAAACTTTAGCTCCCCAAAGAGGAGAGAGACAGGCAGATACACAGAATCACAACTTGTGAAACTGAAACCTACTACTTGAGTAGGAAAACCTGAAATGTAATTGGTGAATTTCTGAAGGCCAATGTGGACATGCCTGTGAGATAAAAACTCTAGGGAAATCCAGCCATAGGGGAGGATGTCCTCTTACAGTTTAAAATTTTATCTCTAAGAGCTTAATGGGTATGTTCTTACCATGAAGACTGACTGGGAACCCTCCAGATTCAGGCAAGGGAAATGAAAAGTAACTGTTTTGCAAAGCCATGCCCTAAAAGAACCTATCTTACCAGAGCCTAAGCTGCTGCGGGGTTATCTCAAAGCTACCTACCTAGGAGAAGGGAAATAGCCAATTTCAGGCTCCTCCAGTTATGCTGTTCCACCTAAGAGCAAGCAAGACAGAGGCTCCTGTGAAGTTCAGAGCCTAGGGGCATAGGTTCACTAAGAGGTTGAGACTAATCATTAGGCCTCGCATCCCTACTTCCAAAGTGTTACTAAAGTCCTTTATACTGAGTTCTTTTCACCCTGTACATTATGTTTAGCTTTCAACAAAAATTTACCAAGCATACTACAAGGAAAAAAAGATAAAACACAATTAGAACAGACCAAGCACAGTAGATATTGGAATTATCAGACTGATAATTTAAAACAGGTATAATTAAGATGCTAAGAGTTCTAGTGGAAAGAGTAGGTATTGTAAAAAAATCAGAATAGTAACAAACAGAAATGGAAATTCTAAGGAAAATAAAAAAGAAATGCTAGAGGTCAAAAAAGTTGAAGAATGCTTTTGAAGGGCTCATTAGTAGACCGGACAGAGCTGAGGAAAGAATTTTTGGGCTTGAAGATAGAAGTTCATTAGAAACTTCCAAAACAAGCTGTGCAAGGTGGCACAAGTCTCCAATCCCAGCAAATCAAGAGGCTAAGGCAAAAGGATCATGAGTTTGAGGCCAGAGGCAACCTATGTAACCTAGCAAGACTCTGTCTCAGAGAAAATAAAAAGTAAAAAACAAACGTGCTGGTGATGCAACCCAGTGGTGGATAGAGCACTTGCAAGTATGTACAAGCCTCTGCATTCAACCCTCAAGAAGCAGGGAAAGGGAAAGGGGAAAGGAGAAAGGGGAAAGGGAAAAGGGGTAAGAAAGGAAAAAAGAAAAAGAAAAGTTCCAAGAAAAGCAAAGAAAAGAAGACAAAAGTGGGAGGGCACAGAATATTCAAGCACTGTAGGATAAAAAGGTATAACATACACATAATAGGAACACCAGAAGGAACAGAATAATCTGAAATAACACGACAGAATTTCCCCTCAATCTGTGACACCAAACCAGATCCAAAAGCTCAGTAAACACTAAGCAGGATAAATGCCAAAACAACAACACAACAACAACAAAAAAAAACCCTACATCAAAGGATATTACATTCAAACTGCAGACAAAGATAAAAAAAAGCTTGAAAAATGTCAGAGGAAAAAAAATGCCTATGTAGACACAAAGATAAGAATTACATCCAGCTTTTCAGACACCATTAAAGCAAGAGAGTGGACTGAAATATTTAATGTCCTGAAAGAAAACCCCACCAACTGAGAATTCCAAATCCTGCAAAGTTATCCTTCAAAAGTAAAGGAGAAACAAAGACTCTTTCAGATGAAAATTAAGGGAATCTGTTGCTAGTACACCCAAGTAAAGTAAAGCAAGTCCTTCAGAGAGAAGGAAAATAATGCAGGTCAGAAGCTCAGATATACCTGAAGAAAAGAAGAGCATTAGAAAATGAATAAAGTTCTCCCAAGCCTGCAGCACCTAGTGTTTCCAGGTGATCTCCCATCCAAGTACTTACTAATCAGGCCCAACTCTGCTTAGCTTCCACTCCCTGAGGGGATCAGATGCCATAGTAGACCGACTGCAGGCAAGAATTAAGTAGTGGACATAAAATGCTTGTGCATATCACTTAGTAGAGTTGATCCTCTGCCTTCATCTTTTCCCCCTTCTTTCTTAACCCCCACTTTTGGATATTACGGTAATATATTGGTAAGCCATATAGCATATTGGTTACAAGTACATATTCTGAAGGCAGATTGCTCAATTTCAATTCTCAGCTTGACCACTCACTATTCAATAGTTGTGTGACTACAACTAAATTGCTAAACCTGTCTCTTAGGATCTCATCACAAATGAGAATAATTCTATTAACCTCATAGAGTTATAAAGACTATGAAATAATATAGTTAAAGGACTTAGAACAATGTTTGGCATATGTTGAGCATTAAGTAAGTGCTTGCCATTTTTATAATCTTCAATGACCCATCTAATCTAATTGTTGACCCTTATACATTGGGTGTGACATCCTTAAGCACAAGCTTTAACCTAATAAATTACCTTTTACCAAAGCACTTACTGAGAAGGTATTTTCCTTATTTTCTATTTAAGGAAATTTCCAATTTACTAAGAAGAACTGTATAGCTTGCATGCTTACTGAATGAAAGGTTTTCTTTCATTAAATGGGAAATGAAAGCTTTGCACATAAAGTAATTGGATTTCTTCTTTTTTATTGCTTCACTTGCAATAAAGCTTTAAATGACTACAAAAGCATGAGAAGTACCATGAAAAAAAAATTCCCAATAGTTTACTATCAACCCTGTAATAGAACCTAAAATATGGTTTTCTGCCATAATCTATATACTCTATCAATATAGTTACTTTATTAGCAAGCAAGTATTAAAAAACTATTACACCTTCAGGTGGCTGCTTCTTTCTAGGATGGAGGGTACTTTGTTGCTGTTGTTATTGTTAGGTGCCGTGGAGTTGGTATCTAACTCATAGCGACCCTGTGTACAACAGGCAAAACACTACTGTCAGTGCTTCTCTGCTGTTCATAGGGTTTTCAATGGTGGATTGACTTTTTTGAGGGGGAGTGGGTAGCCAGGTCCTTCTCCTAAGCCTACAGCACCTGGTGTTCCCAGGCGGTCTCCCATCCAAGTACTAACCAGGCCTGACCCTGCTGAGCTTTTGAGATCTGATGGGATGGGATGCCACAGGGCTAAGGCTGCAGGCATGGAAGGTACTTTTAGTATATAGTTATTTAACTGACAAAGTAAGGTTACCATGATCTTATTTACTTTCTGTAAGACAGTAAGTCTTATTTTAGCCACTCAATTCTTTTTTAAATTAGGTGAAGCAGTAAGAAAAGAGCAAACAATCTTGGCTAAAAGAACTTTTTTTTTTATTTATTGGAAATTTTTAATGTACAAGTTTTTTTTTGTTGTTGTTGTTAGGTGCCGTCGAGTCGGTATCCAGCTCATAGCAACCCTCACAGGGTTTTCAATGGCTGACTGTTTCAGGATTGCCTTGGGAGTGGATTGCCAGGCCCTTCTCCCATTTTTTTGCGGTGCTGGGAATTGGACTCGGGATCTCAGAGACTGCAGCGCAGCACTCTACCAACTGAGCTAAATCCCAGTCTACAAGTTTTTTTAGGCATATAAAAAGAATATATTCATCTGACATCAGAATTATTCACTTTAACAATCACTTTTAAAAGATAGAGAAGCAAAGCTTATTAGGAAAAGTGACTATAAGCATTTTTATACATAGCCATAAGGGTCATTTTAGTATAAAAGGACAGATATATTT